>JASDQU010029302.1:18469-29019 GCA_032191745.1 Picea mariana | reverse complement strand
TTGATGCCAAAAAACGCAACATGAAATCTTTGCCTACAAATGAGTTGCAATGCATTATTACTTATATATATTTAATAATAATACTAAATAGGTGGGACCCCTTTAGAACGGTAATAAGGAAGAGAAATGGCTCATCTTGTTAAAATATTCAAGTTGCACTCATGATTACCTTACAATAAGAATTTCACAGTTTGAAAATGAAAAGAAAAGGTCCTAACCTGGTTCTCTTTGCAATTAATGGATGTTGGGTGTGTTAGCAATTTTATTTTAAGGGAAAGGAATGTTTATTTCATTAGACATTTCACTCTTGCTACACCTAGATTTTGATATGTTATTCAAATACTGAGTGCAGGCTACACGCAAACTTATGGTATATTTGGGAAATTGATTTTTATATGGTAATCCTCCACTAGCAGGATATTAGGGTCATGTTTATTTTGATGCTAAGTATTGATGAGCATATAATAGATTTTAGATCATGCATCGACCTTGAGCCCGACTCTTCATGATTGAATTTTTTTTTGGCAAATGTTTAAAGTATGGTTGACATATGTTAGAGCGGGTTTTTGGAGGCTAAGTGCACTCCATAGTTGGTTGTGGTTGATGGCATTTAATGAAAAATATGGGAAGCGATGTACATTTACTGCACGTCGTTTTGACCCTACATCAAAGCTACCACCTTCACTATAATTCTCGCACTTGTTTTGGTTACTCTGGTTAGTAGCGCCTCCATTGTACTCAACCCTTGGCGGAAAAATAATTGTTCTCTGTAGTTTTCTAGAATTCTTCTTTCAGGTATGTGGATTTTATCTCTTCACTTATGGATTGTTGGCTCTGCTCCAGATAAAATCATCTTGTTGGCTCTTAGAGTTTGCATGCATAATGTGTTTATTTTCCAAAGTTTACCGGAATTTTTGTGAGCATTTTGTCCTTGTAAAAATACATTTCAATTTGGGTTTCTTCCATTTTGGCATTTAAGCGATTCAAACTAAAAATTGTTCGAAATACTATTTTTTTGAAGTGTATGGTTGTATTTCACCTGGAGCAAATGTTGGTATTATTATGGTATCGTTGTTGGTAAACGTCTATGGGTAAATACGTTCGGTTTCACTCATTTTTCATGATTAATTTTAAAGGGTTTTCTCTATAAAGGGAAAAGAACAGTCAGGATTCATGACTATTGTATAGTACCCTCACCTCATGCCCAGAGCTTTGAGGATATGAAATACTTTCATATTATTATTACCACTATTTACAAAGTTATGAAGGTTGATGTATTACATCTTACTGTCTCTTTGAAATTTTGTTGTGGGAAGGAATTGTTAATATTTTTCTTGCAGTCCACACTTCAATCCTCACGCCCACTCTGTCTGCTCCAGGATTTTTTTCCCCATCCAATGTGAATGGGAAAGTAATAAATCTAATCCTAGATTCAAAATCTTGTCTAATTGTTTTGATCCAACTGCTAGAAGATTGATCAAATCCACAAAATCGCGGCTCACTTTGTTATCTATCCATGAGGGAACTATGCCGACTTTGAAGTTAGTATGGATTTGATGAAATAATGACTATTAAGATTGCATTGGAGTTTCAAACCCAATTTGATTTCGCAACAATGATTTTTGGGTTATGGTGTAATTTTTTATAATGAACAGTTGATGGCTTTATGATTCTTTTCTCAGCCTTTCGCGCTGACTTTTATAGCTGAGTCCATAATTTTTTTGTTGATAGAACGCTCCACCAGTTTAAAAGGAAAATTAAACTTACAATGTTTGATAGTTCTAAGATTTCCCTTGAGTTGGATATTGGGCAGTTTAAAAGTTGTCATGTTGTCGATATTGTTTGTTGAAGTTTTTAAATAAATAATTATCTTGTTGAGCAGTGGTAAATTCAATATGGTTTCAACACAAGACATTTATACTGATCATGGAATTGAGTAAATGATAATTTATAAAAAAGAACAGTAATCATTTCATTCTCGTTCATAATTTCATTTTTCCCTCATTATATTCCCACTATCTTCCCAACAACATTTAATTATTCCCTATTCTATTATTATGAATTTCATTTTAGGAGGAAAAGATTAAAAGGAGTTGGATGACAACTCGAATTGGAAATTATGATATGGAGACATTGTCTGGTTCATTATTTTGCTTGAACAATATACATTTATTCACTCCCATCCATACTACCATTTTTCATTCATTATAAATCCCCCCATTTTCCCAATGACCCTGAAATTCCCTGTTCAAATACAATTGATTATGAAGGATTGTATCAATAGATGGATTGCATGTGCTTCTGTTGTGAATGATAGAGCCAACATTTTGATTTTATTTAGGTAGAGAGTTAATGAATGAATGGTTAAAGGTTTTCCATATTATGATTTGAATATTGTTTTAGGATGAATTTATTTAGTAGGGGCAACAATGGAAGAGGTGCCAACATAAACAGAGGTAATAATTGGCAAAGGGGTCATAGAAGGCCACGATTCTCAATTCACTTTGACGTTGATCCGAAAGAATTGAATCATATTTTCTAAGCTTGATTCTTTAATTTAGTTGGCCAAGGGATTCTACAACCTAGACCTGAGAGTCTTCCTTTCCAGCCTCATCAAAACTTCTCTAGTGTCCATGTTCCCCCTTATGTCTCTATGCATCCAGAGAAGCCTGTCAATGATGGTTGGGAAGAAATTTTCCATCAACCCATTGTACATCATCATGGTTGGCCTATAGTATCATTATTGTTTCCCCCTCCTCCACCGCCATTTAACCCAAACACAAAAATTGATCGTTTTACCTCATCAGTCCAATCCTCTCATGCAAGAAAGAGACTCAAAACTGTGATTCCTGTGTGAGAAATAGATCAAGGAAAAGAAGTGGCACTTCCCTCCAAGTCTTCAAAAGACTGCTTTGAATCAATGTCCTCTCATGTCCACCTTAAGGATAGTTGTTCCCATGTCATCATTGAAATTCAACCCCAAGCTTGCAATCAACTGCAAGTTTTTGCAAAAGATACATCAGTAAAAGGATCAAAGGAAG
Organism: Picea mariana; assembly: GCA_032191745.1. NCBI lineage: Eukaryota > Viridiplantae > Streptophyta > Pinopsida > Pinales > Pinaceae > Picea > Picea mariana. The sequence continues at coordinate 25,978 of JASDQU010029302.1, read as the reverse complement.
ACAACCGTGAAAAAAGGAAAACCATCTCTCACAGTAAATATGGGTTTTAATGTTATTTTTTGAGGATAGATTTTATTGGTAGGATGAAAGAATGTTTTGGACAACAAAGATACATTTAGAAAGAATGTTTTGGGCAGCATGGATATAATTCTATTTTTGGGCAACAATCATGTTTTATTTTTGGTACTAAAATATTTGATTATTTATATGAGGATGGGAGTTATAAGGCGAATGTTTGAGCATATTGTTTGGGTGTTATATCTCATATTTTGTTGATCATTAAAGAAATGAAAATTGGAGTAACAAGGGGTCCCACCTATTTAGTTATTATTTAAATAGACCCTTATTTATTTATTATTATTTACTTGTCTCAACTTATTTGTTAAGCTAACTAAGCTTAACAAAAGAAAGGTAGTTGAACTACCACAACTTATTGGAAAAAGAATAAAATCTCAATCAAAGGAAGAAAAATGAAGGATAATTGAGAGAAGAATGAGAAGTTTTAATATAAGCTCTGGTATATACTGGTGAGATTATTATTTTCCTCATTCGCTCTGAGTTTACTAGAAAGCTAAACCATCTTGATGACAATAGGGTCTTATTGAAGGAAGCATGATTCAAAACTAAATCATAACTTTCAACAGCTTGTTTCTAAAGTGTAAGATATATCCTAGGCAATCTGTGTATTCTTGTTTGTTTGTGGATTAAATTTCATGACTGATAAAGAATATTTTGCACAGTCAAGTAACAATACTTTTATGGCAAGCTAATCCAGATCTCTAGCCTCAATTTTATTTTGTTGTCACATTCTTTTTGTATGGTTCTCATCAAACACTTCTAGATTTGACTTTGGTCCCCACCCTTGCAGGGGTTTGTAAAGAGAATTTATTCTTTGTATCTCAGAATGAAATCAATATAAAGAAAATCAAATGGCTGACTTTTGTCTCACATGTGTATCTTAAATGATATTTTCAGATTCTTTTTATCCATGTCTCTTTTTCCATGTACACACTTTGTATATTTTTACTTTCTTCTTTTCGCATAGCTACATATAATAAATAAAACCAGCCTTGGTCTCTTGTATATATTTCTTTTGGATCAAGTGAATGTTTTGAATTTATGGCTATAAACCCCAGGTAATATTCCCAACTATATTGTTTTAGTCTAGCAAGATATGAAAATGTTTGAGAGAGGTTCTTCATACCTTTTTCCTCGAGATTTGTTTGGCGACCATACTGGGAACTAAAAAAAAAAAAAAAACTCTTTATCCATATTTCCCTGGTTTCTTGTATTTTAATATTTTGTATTTTTTTATTTACTGTTTATATTTTTTCTTACAAGCTTCTTTTTTTTCTGTTTTCATGAATCCTAACTTGCATATTCATGTATAAATCCAATTTGAGCTCATTGTCAATGGTTAGTCCTATTTTTTAGGGTAACTCATGGGAATCTTCTCATAACCATATTGATGATTTCCTTAGCTTATGTCAATCTATTGGGGTTTATGATATACATACTTCGAAAGATCTTTTTCCACTTTCTCTCCATGGTAAAGCAAGAGACTGGTCTATATGTATAGTATCTAGTCAAATTTTCACGAGAGAATAAATTTTTATAAAGTTTATTATCGTCTTTCCTCCTCCACCTATTTTTCATCACTTTGAATTTCCTCTTGAAAGCATCCTTGATCCTCCTCGATTATACTTTTTCTATGGTCCTCATGAACAATTAACTTGTGGATTGTTCTTAAAAGCTAAAAATGAGTATCACACAAATCCCTCTCTCTTCATGACGAGTCTACAAGAGGACAATCATGCATCTCATAGTGTTATATTCACAGAGGATTGTAAGGATTATTATCTTAATATACCTACTAATCCTACTTCTGATGATGCTTTATTTGATGCCTTCCCCTTTAATGATGACCTTTTTTAAATATATCCTACTCAAGATCAACTTGTGTCTAATGAAGTACTCTTCTTGGATAAATCTGGAAAGGAGGATTCTCTTGATTTGAATAGCATTATCCCTCATATTTCTCATGACCATTTTGAAGAAAATTAAAGAGGGGATTCAAGGGGACATATAGATTCACATGTTGACTCTCCTTCTGAAAATTCCCATAAGGATAATCAATATTTTACATTGCAAAATTCTTTCACAAATCCATTGTTTCAATTCAAAGAGGTTGAGGAATTCAATGAAAATATACATATCTACCTTGCATGCAAGATTTATTTTGATGATGATAAATTTGAAGGGATTACTATGCATTTGAATCCTTTATTTGCTCCCTCATTGCATGGTAGTTGTTTTCCTGATCAAGAGATTGTAAGTGATGACCTTATGATGCTTAAAGAGCCCATTAAATCCATCCTCAACATTGAAACTTCTAACCATCATTCCAATGTTATTGATCATGCTCATGTTTTCAATATCAAGCCTAAATATTGTCTTGTTGGTTGGCAGGTCCTGCAAGATGGTAATCACTTTTTCTAGATCTTGACAGGCCCATTACCCTTTCCACATGCATTTGTTGGTTGGAAGGGTGATCAACATTCTTCATGCATCATCTTTCAATTTGTTAATCATCCATCTAAAACAGATGATGTGTTTCTCTATGCAAAATGTCATCCTACTTTACTCCAAGAATGTTTTTCCCTTCCTTTTGTACATAAAAAAAAGGGAGGGGTAAATTGGGTTTTTAGTTTATTTAGTTTTTTCTTTCACTTTTTCTTTTCTATTTTGATTGCATAATTTTTTGTCGAAATGAAGGTTTAGATCAATTTTTCCATAATTATGTCATTTCTATAAGTATTGTTGATCAATAAGAATAAAGTAATACACAGTTGTTACGATATCCTCCTTTCAAAACACTGATGGAATATCTTTTTTCTTTCAACATTGTTGTAGCATAGTTGGTTTTGATTTCTTCCCATATTCCGCTATCCCTTTCTTCCCTCCATTCCGATATGTAAGAGCATATCAGAAGTATCATCCTTAAAAGTTATAAATATTTTTGGTTACGATTCTTACTAATTGTTATGCATATAGGACCAATTCCCCTCATACATATCACTTTCCATAAGTTATTCCATGAAGTCCCATTCCATCAATTCCATTAAGCCATTATTTTCCCCCTATTGCATAACTATTTTCTAAATAGTTTTGATTCCATACTTCTACTGATGTATGGAACCGACATTCTAAGTTCTAAATCTACTAGAAGAAGATTTCCCTATGGAGTCACCAGTTTGTTGACGCCCAAAAATGCAACATGAAATCCTTGTCTGTAAATGAGTTTCAATGCATTATTACTTATATATATATTTAATAATAATACTAAATAGGTGGGACCCCTTTAGAACGGTAATAAGGAAGAGAAATGGCTCATCTTGTTAAAATCTACAAGTTGTGCTCATGATTACCTTACAATAAGAATTTCACAGTTTGAAAATGAAAAGAAAAGGTCCTTACCTGGTTCTCTTTGCAATTAATGGATGTTGGGTGTGTTAGAAATTATATTTTAAGGGAAAGGAATGTTTATTTCATTAGACATTTCACTCTTTCTACACCTAGATTTTAATATGTTATTCAAATGCTAAGTACAGGCTACATGCAAACTTATGGTATATTTGGGAAATCGATTGTTATATGGTCATGTTTATTTCAATGCTAAGTATTGATGAGAATATAATAGATTTTATATCATGCATCAACCTTGAGCCTAACTCTTGATGATTGAAATTTGTTTTGGCAAATGTTTAAGGTATGGTTGACATATGTTAGAGCGGGTTTTTGGAGGCTAAGTGTGCTCCATCGTTGGTTGTGTTTGATGGAATTTAATGAAAAAGATGGGAAGTGACATACATTTACTACACGTCATTCTTACCCTACCTCGAAGCTACCACCTTCACTATACTTCTCACACTTGTTTTGGTTGCTCTGGTTAGTAGCGCCTCCATTGTACTCGGCCCTTGGCGGAAAAATAATTGTGTTCTGTACTTTTCTAGAATTATTCTTTCAGGTATGTGGATTTTATCTCTTTATTCATGGATTGTTGGCTCTACTCCTGATAATATCGTCTTGTTGGCTCTTAGAGTTTGCATGCAGAATGTGTTTATTTTCCAAAGTTTACAAGAATTTTTGTGAGCATTCTGGCCTTGTAAAAATACATTTCTTTGGGCTTCTTCCGTTTTGGCATTTAAGCAATTCAAACTGAAAAAATTGTTCGACGTTCTATTTTTTTTAAGTGTATGGTTGTATTGTGCCTAGAGCAAATGTTGGTATTATTATGGTATCGCTATTGGAAAACGTCTATGGGTAAATATGTTTGGTTTCACTCATTTTTCATGATTGATTTTAAAGGGTTTTCTCTATAAAGGGAAAAGAACATTCGAGTTTCATGACTATTGTATAGTACCTGCACCTCATGCCCAGACCTTGGAGAATATGTAATACTTTTGTATTATTATTACCATTATTTGTAGAGTTATGAAGGTCAGTGTATTATGTCTTGTTGTCACTTTGAAATTGTGTTGTGGCAAGGGATTGCTATTGTCTCGCTTGGAGTCCACACTTCAAACCTCATGCCCACTCTATCTTCTCCAAGATTTTTTTCCCCATCCAATGAGAATGGGGAAGTAATAAATCTAAACCCAGATTTGAAATCTTGTCTAATTGTTTTGACCCAACCTCCAGAAGATTGATCAAACCCACAAAATCGTGGCTCACTTTGTTATTTATCCATGAGGGAACTTGGTAAACTTTGAAGTTAATATGGATTTGATGAAATAGTGACTATTAAGCTCGCATTGGGGTTTCAAATCCAGTTTGATTTCACAACAGTGATTTTTGGGTTATGGTGTAATTTTTTATAATGAATAGTTGATGGTTTTATGATTCTTTTCTCGGCCTTTCGCGTTGACTTTTATAATTGAGTCCATAATTGTTTTTTCGACAGAACACTCCACCAATTTAAAAGGGAAATGAAACTTACAATGTTTGAAAATTATGATATTTCCCTTGATTTGGATATTGGAAAGTTTAAAAGTTTTCATGTCATTGATATTGTATGTTGAAGTTTTTAAAGAAATAATTAGCTTGATGATTAGTGGTAAATTCAATATGGTTTGAGCACAGGACATTAATACTGATCATGGAATTAATTAAATGATACTTTATAAAATAGAACAATAATCATTTAATTCTCGTTCATAATTTCATTTTTCGCTCATTATATTCCCACCATCTTCCTAATAACATTTACTTATTCCATGTTCTATTATTATGAATTTCATTTTTAGAAGGAAAAGATTAAAAGGGGTTGGATGACGACTCGAATCGAAAATTATGATATGGATACATTGTTTGGTTCTTTATTTTACTTGAACAATATCCATTTATTCATTCCCATCCATACTACCATTTTTCATTCATTACAAAGCCCCCCATTTTCCCAATGACCCTGAAATTCCCTGTTGAAGTGCAATTCATTATTAAATTCAATATGTGAAGGATTGTATCAATGTATGGATTGCATGTGCTTCTATTGTGAATGATAGAGCCAACATTTTGATTTTATTTAAGTAGAGTGTTAATGAATGAATGGTTAAAGTTTTTCCATATTCTAATTTGAATCTTTCTTCACAGTGAGTTTTTTTAGCAGGGGCAACAATGGTAGAGGTTCCAATAGAAGAAAAAGTAATAATTTGCAAAGGGGCCATAGAAAGCCACGATTCTCAATTCACTTTGACGTTGATCCGCAAGAATTGAATCAACTTTTCCAAGTTTGATTCTTTAATTTAGTTGGCCAAGGGATTCAGAAACCTAGACCTGAGAGACCTCCTTTCTAGCCTCATCAAAAATTCTCTGTTGTGTATGTTCCCCCTCATGTATGTATGCATCCAGAGGAACCTATGAATGATGGTTGAAAAGAAATTGTCCATAAACCCATTGTACATCATCATGGTTGGCCTATAGTATCATTACTATTTCCCCCTCCTCCACCGCCATTTAACCCAAAATCCCAAATTGATCGTGTTGCCTCACTAGTCCAGTCCTCTCATGCAAGCAAGAGACTCAAAATTGACATTCCCAAGCCAGAAATAGATCAAGGAAAAGAAGTGGACAATCCCTCCAAGTCTTCCAAAGACTCCTCTAAATCAATTTCCTCTCATCTCCACCTTAAGGATAGTTGTTCCCATGTCATCAGTGAAATTTAACCCCAAGCTTCCAATCAAGTGAAGGTTGTTTCACGAGATACATCAGTAAAAGGATCAAAGGAAGGAAAGAGTGAAAAAAGGGAGACCGCCTCTCACAGTAAATATGGGTTTTCATGTTATTTTTGGAGGACATATTTTATTGGTAGGATGACAGAATGTTTTGGACAACAAAGATACATTTAGATAGAATGTTTTAGAGAGCATGGATATAATTCTATTTTTGGGCAACAATCATGTTTTATTTTTGGTACTAAAATATTTGATTAATTATATGAGGATGGGAGTTACAAGGCGAATGTTTGAGCATACTTTTTGGGTGTTATATCTCATATTGTGTTGATCATTAAAGAAATGAAAATTGGAGTAACATGGGGTCCCACCTATTTAGTTATTATTTAAATAGACCCTTATTTATTTATTATTATTTACTTGTCTCAACTTATTTTTTAAGCTAACTAATCTTAACAAAAGAAAGGTAGTTGAACTACCATAACTTATTGGAAAAAGAATAAAATCTCAATCAAAGGAAGAGACATGGAGGAGAATGGAGAGAAGAAGAACTTTTGATATAAGGTCTGCTCTATACTTGTGAGATTATTCTTTTCCTCATTCGCTCTGAGATTACTAGAAAACTAAACCATCTTTATGACAACAGGGTCTTATTGAAGGCAGCAGGATTCAAAACTGAATCATGTCTTTCAGCAGCTTGTTTCTAAAGGTGTAAGACCTATCCTAGGCAGTCTATGTATTCTTGTTTGTTTGTGGATTAAATTTCATGACTGATAAAGAATATTTTGCAGAGTCAAGTGACAATAATTTTATGGCCTGTTGTTTCAGATCTATGGCTTCAATTTTCTTTTGTTGTTAGAGTCATTTTGTATGGTTCTCATAGGAGACTTATGTATTTGAATTTGGTCCCCACCCTCGTAGGGGTTTGTAAAGAGAATTTCTTCTTTGTATCTCATAATGAAATCAATATAAAGAAATCAAATGGCTGATTTTTATCTCACATGTGTATCTTAAATGATATTTTTCATATTATTTGTATCCTTGTCTCTTTGTTCATGTACACACTTATGTATATTTTTACTTTCTTCTTTTCGCAAAATTACATATAATAAATAAAACCATCCTTATTCTCTTGTATATATTGCTTGTGGATCAAGTGATTGTTTTGAATTTAAGGCTATAAACCCCGGGTAACATTCCCAACTATCTTTTTTTCACCTAGCAAGATCTGAAAATGTTTGAGTGAGGTTCTTCATACCTTTTTCCTCAACACACA
>JASDQU010029302.1:0-18449 GCA_032191745.1 Picea mariana | reverse complement strand
CATGGGGTCCCACCTATTTAGTTATTATTTAAATAGACCCTTATTTATTTATTATTATTTACTTGTCTCAACTTATTTTTTAAGCTAACTAATCTTAACAAAAGAAAGGTAGTTGAACTACCATAACTTATTGGAAAAAGAATAAAATCTCAATCAAAGGAAGAGACATGGAGGAGAATGGAGAGAAGAAGAACTTTTGATATAAGGTCTGCTCTATACTTGTGAGATTATTCTTTTCCTCATTCGCTCTGAGATTACTAGAAAACTAAACCATCTTTATGACAACAGGGTCTTATTGAAGGCAGCAGGATTCAAAACTGAATCATGTCTTTCAGCAGCTTGTTTCTAAAGGTGTAAGACCTATCCTAGGCAGTCTATGTATTCTTGTTTGTTTGTGGATTAAATTTCATGACTGATAAAGAATATTTTGCAGAGTCAAGTGACAATAATTTTATGGCCTGTTGTTTCAGATCTATGGCTTCAATTTTCTTTTGTTGTTAGAGTCATTTTGTATGGTTCTCATAGGAGACTTATGTATTTGAATTTGGTCCCCACCCTCGTAGGGGTTTGTAAAGAGAATTTCTTCTTTGTATCTCATAATGAAATCAATATAAAGAAATCAAATGGCTGATTTTTATCTCACATGTGTATCTTAAATGATATTTTTCATATTATTTGTATCCTTGTCTCTTTGTTCATGTACACACTTATGTATATTTTTACTTTCTTCTTTTCGCAAAATTACATATAATAAATAAAACCATCCTTATTCTCTTGTATATATTGCTTGTGGATCAAGTGATTGTTTTGAATTTAAGGCTATAAACCCCGGGTAACATTCCCAACTATCTTTTTTTCACCTAGCAAGATCTGAAAATGTTTGAGTGAGGTTCTTCATACCTTTTTCCTCAACACACAAGCTATAAATATGTGGGAGGTAAAAATTGGGATGACAGAGAATCCCAAGTTTTCACATATAGGAGATTATTGGAGTGATGAGATAGTTGAAAATATTGTAGATTTATTGCATGATTACCAAGACCTATTCCCCATGAAATTTTTAGAAATGAAGAGAATAGCAAGAGACTTAGGTGAGATGAAGATCCCATTGAAACCCTGAGCTAAACCAATGCGTCAGAGGCCTTACAGGTTAAATCTGAGGTACAAGGAGAAAGTGAAGGCTAAAATAGACAGGATGTTGGATAGAGGAATTATCGAACCAGTAGAAGAATCTAAGTGGATCAGTCCAATGGTGATGTAGGACAAGAAGATAGGAGGAATCAGGATCTGTGTAGATCTAAAGAAGTTTAATGATTCATTCTTACATGACCCATTCCCAACACCATTCACAAATGAGGTACTAGAGAATGTAGGAGGCTAGGAAACTTACTCATTCACAAATGCATTCTTAGGGTACCATTAGATAAGAATTGCATAGGAGGATCGACACAAAACCACTTTTGCAACAAAATGGGGGAGTTATCAATATATAGTTATTCCATTTGGAGTAAAGAATGCCCCTGCAGTGTTTTCCAGAGTAGTGGTTCTAGCATTCAAGGATTTCATCCATAAATTCCTAGAAGTATACTTGGATGATTGGATGGTGTTCATTCTATGGAAGGATCATATATAAGTTCTCAGGCTTATGTTGGATCAGTGCAGGCATTGTCATATTTCATTGAACCTGAAGAAGTCCATTTTTTGTGCTTCGTTTGGAATTTTTTTAGGACATGTAGAATGAAAACAGGGACTATTAGTAGATCCATCCAAGATCGCGTTCATTCTGGAGTTAGAACCACCTACATCAATCAGACAGCTGAGGAAAACACTGGGTCATACAGGTTATTATAGGAAAGTTATCAAGGGATATGCACATATCAAAACACTGATGGAGAAGTTATTAAATAAGGAAGCAAAGTTTCAATTTAGAAGGAGCTAGACACCCTGAAATAGAAACTGGTAACCGCACCAATTTTTATTTTTCTGGACTGGACTAAGGAGTTCCATGTACATGCAGATGCATCGTCCATAGAGTTGGGTGTATTACTATCCCAACCAGGGGAAGGAGAAATAGATCACCTAATTTATTTTGGAAGCAAGAAGTTTTCTATAGCATAGAATAACTATACAACCACAGAATGGGAAGGATTGGCAATGGTCTATGCACTACATAAATACAGGCATTATCTACTAGGGTCTCACTTTAAGATGTATATAAATCATTATGTGTTAATGTACTTAGTCAACAAGATAGTGTTGGGGGGGAGAATATGCAGGTGGCTATTATTATTTTAGAAATAGAACTTTGAGGTTGTAGTGAAACCATGGAAGTTGAATCAAGACCAGATCATCACTCACACATATTGTCAAGAGAAGATGAAATAAATTTAGATGACATATTCCCAGATGTGTAGTTATTTGTAGTAAGGATGGTGGATGATTATTTCTCAGATATCATACAGTTTTTAAGCACAGGAATGGCTCCATCCAATATGACTATAGCACAGAAGAAACAATTACTAGTGAAAGTAGAAGATTATTAGTTGATTGAAGGGAATTTATACAAGATGGGTGCAGATAGAATACTAATATGATGTGTGCTAGAGCACGAAAGGCCGGTGATACTTGAAGAAGTGCATGATGGAATTGTTGGAGGACATTATGCAGGGAGAGAAAGTGCACAAAATATTTTTTGTGCAGAGATTTGGTGGCCTACACTTCACAAGGATGCGAAGGAGTACTTCCAGTCATGTGATGTATGCCAAAGAGTGGGAAAGCCATCTAGGAGGGACGAAACTTCATTGAATCCACATGTTACATTACAAGAATTTGAGAAATGGGCCATATACTTTGTGGGGCCAATCAACCCACAAGAAATAAATTTAGGGGTGAGATACATCATCACTGCGACAAAGTATTTGACAAGGTAGGAAAAAGCAGCTTCAGTAACATATTGTACTACAGATACTATTGTGTGGTTTTTGTTTGATAATGTAGTCAAAAGGTTTGAATGTCTGCGCATATTACTTAGTGATCAAGGTACATACTTTCTAAACAAGACAATTGAGCATTAACAGAGGAGTTCAAGATTCATCACTAAAAGAGTACCCCATATCACCCTCAAGCCAATGGAGCCGTGGAATCTTTTAATAAGATCTTGGAGAATGCCTTGACAAAGATTTGAAATATAGGAAGAGATGACTGGGACTTAAGAGTTCCTGTAGTATTATGGGCTTACAAGACTACAAGTAAGAAGTTGATAGAACAAACACCTTTCAAGTTGGTCTATGGGAAAGAAGTAATAATGCCAATGGAGTTTATTTCGCCTAGTCTATGATTGCAGCAATAATGGATCTATCAAACACTGGCGCAATAGAGGAGAGGTTAGCATGGCTAGTATAGCTTGAAGAGGATTGGTTTGTAGCAGAATTCCATCAGCAGGTTCAAAAAGCCAGAGAGAAGGCTTGGCATGATCGACACATTAAACAAAAGAAGTTTCAAGTAGGAGATCCGGTACTACTCTATGAAAGAAATTTTATGCAGCATCCATAAAAGTTTATAATTCATTAGTTAGGACCATATGTGATTTAGCAAGTAACAGAGACATGTGTTGTGCGGTTGGAAACTTTGAATGGCTAAGTCCTTGAAGGAATGGTGAATGGAAGTCGACTCAAACTCTATAGAGACGACTGACAGTATGCGCAATAATTTGGGCTGCACCGGAACACATGTATTATAGTAGTTGTACCATAGTAGCAAGAAAGACAAGAAAAAACATATAAAAAGTAGAAAATAAAATCAAATCAAATAAAAAGTAGATATAGGAACTTGCACAAAAGGAATGGTCATCAAACACTAGAACACCACTACACCAGTTTAAGAGACAAGACACACACGAGACAACCTGCGAAGCATATAGATAAAACAACAAAGAACCAATGTGTAGTTTGGCAATGAAAAAAACGTTAAAATAATTAAAGCATGAAAATGACGGTTATGAGGTGGGAGTGACAAGTTATAAAGCGTCGTATAAGTCTTATATGATAAAAGTCATCTAAAATCATGATAGATCGACAGTACAAGGGAAAAATCACACGATGGATTTGGAAATAAAGGAGCATTTAGTTCATGACTCATCAACAATGGTGGTAGATTGGAAAAGGAAGTAAAGGTAGGATGAGACAGGTATAGTTGGCTCAAAAGAACAAAAATAACAATAAGTCATTAAGTTTAAACTATTGTTACATGTGAGCAAGATGCAGATTTTAACCTTGTACAATATTTTAATGCAAATATATTTTCAATAAAAGAACAGAAAAGATACAATGGAAAATACACACATTACATAGATATTTTTCCCCTGGAAACCCAAACCAGGAAAACTAGCATATTCTATATTCATTCATATTAATAAATTATTTACAATACAATATACATATAGGAGCCAGGGACATCCAAAAACCTAACCCAATGACCTGGATTAGTCAACAACCATAATTCCTTAACCAGAAATAGAAAAACATCGGCAAAAATCATCTATAGAAAAACCACCCAATAATGGACACAAAAATCAAGGTGACACAAAAAAGAGGAAAATGCGACATGTGTCCCGAAGAAAAAAAAAATCCCTCAAACCCCCTTACGCGCCCGGCGCAACATAGTAGACACTAAATCTAATCATGAAAGTAATATAACACATACCCAACATTCTCCCACTTCTTGTTTTCTTTGCATACAAGGGGTTAATAGGGTTACATAGTCAAAAATCCAAGGCAATAATGCCCATGGATCCTCTACACTAAGAGAACTTCTCAATGCTCATAGATTTTGTAAATGAATTTGCAACATTCTTCAAAGTGTCCACCTTCATCATCAACACTTTCTTTTCTTCAACCATGTCTCTCACAAAGTGATATTGAATATCAATATGCTTTGTCTTTGAATTATAAGCTAGGTTCTTCACTAGAAAAATTGCACTCTGACTGTCAAAATCTATCCTTACAGCTTGTTGTACCAACCCAATACCTTAACACAATCTTTGTAACCATATTTCTTCCTTACTTGCATGAGTGGCTACCATGTATTCAACTTCTATAGTTGAAAGTGCCACTACAACCTATCTTTTTCTCATCCAACTGATTTCTCCTCCAAACAGGTTAAACACATACCCACTTGTAGATCTCCTACGATCTAGATCTCCAACCCATTATGCATCCACAAATTCATGTATTTCCAACACTATTTCCAATATTGGTCTTCCTTGGTAGCACAATTCATAGCTATCAGTGCCATGCAAATCCCTGAAAACCCTTTTTATTGTTGTCCAATGCTCATTCCTTGCTTTTGACATATACCTGCTCAAAACTCCCACTGCATGTGAAATGTCCGGTCTAGTACAAACCATTGCATACATAAAACTACCAACTGCACTCGCATATGGAACATGAGACATGTCCTCCTCCTCTTCCTATGTCTTGGGACACTGATCCGCAGATAACTTTACACCAACAGGAATAGGGACCTTGACCTGTTTACATTCCTGTATATTAAAACTCTGCAATGTTATCTCGGCATATTTTCTCTGATTTAACCAGAGTTTCCTCTTTTTCTGATCTCTTTTAATTTCCATGCCCAAAATGAAATTTGAAGCACCAAGATTTGTCATGTCAAATTTAGAGGACAACTGAGTTTTCACATCCTAGATAATCTCCTTGTTGTTTCCTATCAACAACATGTCATCCACATACAAGGCCAAATAAATAAAATGATCACCAATTAATTTAAAATACACACAGTGATCCTCTTTTCTTCTTGTGAATCTAAGTCCCAGCATATAAGTATCAAATTTTTTATACCGCATCCTTGGTGATTGTTTTAAACCATACAAGGACTTTTTCAGCTTGCATACCAGCTCCTTCTTTCTCGTCACAACAAACCATTATAGTTGCTTCATATAGATTTCTTCTTCTAGATCCCCATGTAGGAATGTTGTCTTCACATCCATCTGTTCTACTTCAAAATAAAATGTAGCAACAACAGATAACATAAATCTTATAGAATTTAACTTGGCAATAGGAGAAAAAATCTCACCAAAATCAATTCCCTCAACCTGGGAATAACCCTTAGCTATTAACCAAGCTTTGTATTTCTCCACTTTTCCTTCCGCATTCAGCTTCTTTTCAAATACCCATTTGTTGCCAATGGGATTTCTTCCAGTCAAAAACTCCACTAGATCCCAAGCCTCATTCGTATACAAGGTTGCCATTTCTTCATCCATGGCCTTTTTCCAGAGCTTTCCATCTTCTGAATCCACTACCTCCCTAAAATTTCTAGGATCATCATCAGTAATAGACAAAGCAAAATTTGAATGGAAATCAGATGGAGTATACCTTTTCGGTAGCCTTCTTTCTCGAAATTATCTCCTCAATACTGGAGTATGAGGATCTTCTTCTTATTATTCCTTTTCTTCTGTAGAGTCTGATTCATCATTGTTTAAATCAAACTCTATTTTCTCTGGTTCTTCCTTACTTGGTAGGACTTCCTATTTAACAACATCCTTCATTTCTCTAAATACCACATCTCGGCTATACACAACCTTATTAATTTCTAGGTTCTAAATATTATAACCTTTGAGACCATATGTATACCCAATAAAGATACACTTTTCAACCTTCTTATCTAGCTTACTCTTGCTTTCCTTTGGAACATGAACATAGGCCTCACAACCAAATACCTTGATATATGTGAGAGAAGGTTTCTTACCAGCCCATACCTCTTGTGGATTCTTGTCATCCAGCACTAATGAGGGTGATCTGTTGACTAGGTAACACGCAGTACCCACTGCCTCTGCCCATAATTATTTCCCTAACCCGATGCCACTGAGCATGCACCTTTCTTTTTCCATCAGCGTCCTGTTCATCCTTTATGCAACTCCATTCTATTGAGGTTTATATAGAGTAGTCTTCTTCCTTTCTATACCGCACTTCTTAAAGAATTCTTCAAATTCATTCCCACGGAACTCCCCGCCATTATCTGTCCTCATCACCTTAATTCTTTTCTCTGTTTGTTTCTCAACAAGAGCCTTAAACTCTTTAAACCTGTCAAAGACTTCAGATTTATTCCTGAGGAAATATATCCAAGTATTCCTCTATAATTCATCTATAAATGAGACATAGTACACATATTTTTCCAATGATGGAACCGACAAAGGTCCAAACACATCATTGTTAACTAGCTTTAAAATTCCTTCTTCCCTCATTGCACCAAAGGGGAATCTTACCTGATTCTGCTTCCCATATACAGAATGTTCATAGAAATCAAAATCCAAAGAGCAGTTAGAAATACCTTCAACAATACCTTTACTATGTAGTAGTCGAAGACCCTTCTCTCCGATATGCCACAGTCTTTGATGCCACAGCATAACCTTTTCTCTAGATACTGTAGGAGTTCTTTCTTCTTCAACTCTAATATCATGAACAATGTAATTATTACATCCATCACTAATAGTGCTTCTTTGTAGCTTATACATAGTTCCAAATTGAACTCCCTTCGACAGAACCATTGCTCCTCGAACCATCCTGTAGGTTTAATTTTCAAATATTGTTTTTACCCTTGCATCATCCATTTTTGTTACAAAAATCAAATTTATGTTCAATCTTGGGATGTGAAGAACACCAAGTAATGTTCTAATCCTTCCATCTATGAGCCTCAACTTGAATTTTCCTCGACCTATGATTCTAGTTGTCGAGTCATCACCTAAGAAAAGATTACCTCCATCATACCTTTCATATTCATAGAACCACTCCATGTGGGGATTCATATGAAAGGATGCACCTAAGTTAACCAACCCTACCTCATGATCTCCATGTGTGATTGAAGAAGCCAAGTACACATCCCCTCATTCTTCCTTGGAGGTATTTTCTTCTCTAGAAGGAGATTCTTCAGATCCCTTCTTTTTCTCAACTTTGGATCTACACTGCTTCTTGTAGTGCCCTTATTTTCCACATCTCCAACATACCTTTACAAACTTTCCTGGAGACTTAGATCTTCCCTTAGAATTAGATCTCCCACTTGAGGACTTAGATATATTTCTTTCCTGGGAGTGTCCTCTTGAAAATAATGCATATGTGCTCTGTCCTTCCATGTTCTTCCATCTCATCTCCTCCAAAAACAAGGATGAGACCACTTCATCAAACTTCAAGGTAGTTGTATTACTACCTATGGCCACAGCCAGACTATCCCATGAGTTTGGTAAAGAGAACAGTAAACAGATACACTTATCGTCTTCTAAAATTTTAGTCTCAAAAGATACTAACTAACTTACCACAATATTGAAGGTGTTCAAATTCTCTGCCACCGAGTCGGCATCTCTCATCCTTGAGTTTTACAACTTTTTTCTCAAGAATAGTTTATTTACTAGGGACTTACACTGATACAACTTCCCCAATTTATCCCATAAAAATTTGGTTGTAGCTTCCTCTGACACATTCAGTAATACTGAATCTGAGAGACACAATCGGATTGTGCTCTTCGCCTTCCGATCCAACTTTTTACAGTCATCTGTTGAAGTTCATGTAGGTGCAATACCTAGATCCACCGCGATCCACTTATCTATGTTCGCCAATAGATCTTCCATATTGAGCTTCCACAACTCAAAACGTTTCCCATTAAACTTCTCGATCTCCATTTTTGAACTTCTTGCCATTTCTTTTGACCTGAAAAATCAATACCAAAAATCTCCCACTGTAACAAGGCTTATCATAGTCCTGAGCCAAATCCATGACCATAAAGGCGTCCCCTTGAAGCCAACAAAGCTCTAATACCAAATTTAGATTTTAACCTTGTACAATATTTTACTGCAAACATATTTTCAATAAAATAACATAAAAGATACAATGGAAAATACACACATTACACAGAGATTTTTTCCCTGGAAACCCAAATTGGGAAAACTAGCATATTCTATACTCATTCATAGTGATACATTGTTTACAATACAATATAAATATAGGAGCCAACGACATCCAAAACCCTAACCCAATGACCTAGAATAGTCAACAAACCTAATTCCTTAACCAGAAATAGAAAACCATCGGAAAAAACCATGTGTTGAAAAATCGCCCAACAATGGACATGAAAATCGAGGTGACATGAAAAATGAGGCATAAATGTGACATGTTTCCCAAGGAAAAAAAATCTCAGCCGCACTACCCCTGCGCGCCCGATGCAACGCAACAGACACTAACTCTAGTCATGTGAAGAATATAACACATACCCAACACGGGAGTGAACAAAGGAAATTGGACAACACAAATGAGCTACAGTAACCCATGAAGAGATGCAAATCTAAGTCCAGGAACCGGTCACATGAAACAAATGGAACTGTTGAGAGTTAGAGATATGGCATCTGCAGCAGCGAGAAAACAAGCGAAACAACTAGTAGCATCACCAGAGGTCGAGGAGGTCGTCGAAGCTTCAAATTTGACACTACCAATAGAGTTTCACAGATACTACTTACCACCAATAACGAATGGCACGCCATCAATAAATATACCAGCCAATGGAAATTACCCAGTGTCGGTAGCACTAGTTCCAGCTGGTGTAAGTAGTGATGAAGATATGCTCAAGAAAATTTCCAACCTTAATTTTATGGACCATGATATCACAGATGCGCAGAAATTCCCTGAGTTGGCCAAGGATCAGTATTTTCACACCAAGAGCATCCCAGAAATAGGATAAATTCTTATTGAACCATAGGAATGGGTGTCAAGGTTGCAGAAGGAAGGAATATTCAACCTATTTGACATTTCACATTTCAAGTGGAGTACAAAAAATAATGCATGTATGAAGGTATTATTAAGTTGTTTCCATGGGGGTACACTCTGGCTCGATCCCCCATTATCAATTGATACTACGTTGATTGTGCGTATTACAAGATTTCCTAAGGTAGGAGAAGACCCAATACTATTATTCAACAAGGTGGGAGAGGGATCCTCTTCAAGTCAATGAAGGACAAATTTGACACATTCAGGGGAAAGAGGGGCCTGGATGTTAAAAAAATCATCGATAAGAATGTGAGGTTTGTGACGTAGGTATTGGCCTGAAAACTACTATAGAAATGTTGCAAAGATGAAGTACCGGTTGCAGTCATTACGATCTCAGAGAAATGTATGGAAGGATTTCACATGAACTGAGATACATTTTTAGACAACAACTTTTTACAGGATTACATGGAGTCCCAGGAGAAGGGCACTGGATTTCATTATGCTTGGTTGTTCATCCTAATTACATTGGTCAGGTGGAAATAACCTAGGTATTACCAACACATGCACACTTCAGGTAGAAGTAATTTGGTTGTGAGATATACCAATTTATGGCACTCAAAAATTAAACGAAGATGGACCGACAATAACACCATATTTTTTACCTACTTGGAGAATATTACATATTTAGTTGTGCACACACTGTGCATATCATAACATACATTAGAAATGTACAAGGATATCACATGATTTAGAGATGGCATGCACCATATGTATATGTAGGCCAAGAAGGATCTAGCGCGACAATGGTTTCCAACCAATTACAGGTTGATTACAGAAGACATGACCTTGATAGTCAATGACTGGGAGGAAGATTGGAAGGGCCCAGTAGAAAATACAGGACCATCAGAAGAGGAGGAAGAACAAGACATAAGCGATGCAGAGCAGGGTGAAGAGGAAGGAAAGGATTAAATGAATGGTGTAGGCGATCTTCCTGGCACATCAACAGTCCCCAAAGCAAGACTAAAAATGAAGGATAAGGGGGGAGAACAAATGGGAGGGGAATGCAATAAATACAAGGTGCAGAGGCAGACCCCATTTTATATATTAACGAATTACGATATGGACATAATTGGTTACTAGATACGAGATACAATAGAGGAGATATGGGAGGAAGCGGCAAGGAAGAAAAAAGAACAACAGAATAAAGTATAGGATCAGTTAGGAGTACTTTAGCAGATGCTAGAAGTAGCAAGTACTATGGTAACACACAGGTTTGGGGAAGGACCATCAATAGGGCCAAGTCAAGATGAAGAAAGCACACAATCGACCCTAACACAGCTAACAACAGGGCATAGAACCTTACAGACTGAGGAAGACACGTTGTAGTTGACAATAGGTGAGTTACAGGAGAAAGTGAATGCGTTGGGCCATCTAGATATAGTTGTCTCAAGGATGTCCATGAAAAAGTTACAGGACTTGCAAGCAGGACCGGTGCAAGAAATCAGAAATAGAGGAGAGGAAGAGCACATGGATTTAGAAAGAATACGGGATGAATGAGCCCAATTATAGGAGAAATATTACTCAAAAATTCAACAAAGGAGGGAAGTTGAAGGCAGAGTAGAAGAGTTTATGAGGAATAAAGATGAGGCTGAGGAGAGAGCCAATAAATAATTAAAGGAAAAGGATGAGGCTAAAGGGATAGCTAGAACACCCAAGCAACAGTCCAAAAGTTATATAAGGTAATTCCATAAGTCCCCCTAGTAGTCAAAGTGACTATGGAGGAACATTTCAAATGATCAGTGAAGCCATTAAGGGATTATGATCACAAATAGAAGACTTAAAGATATGAAGCATGCCAGGATCGCCACGAGACGTGCACGAAGGAAGAGATAGAACAAAAACCACAACAATTGTGAACATTAAGAAGATAGAGGGTGAATGCAAAAAACTTTGTGAAGAGAATGTGTAGGTGTGGAGAGATTTGATAGAATACATGGAGATGAAGACCGTAGAATCCAAGCTAATAGAAGCACAAGAACAAGCGCAACAAGCAATAGAAGGGGCAACTACACTGCCACTAGTAGAGCATATGTAAGCCATTTTGGCTCAGCAGCAGGCATAGGTAGAAGTGGAGAGGATGAGGGATTATCAAAATATCCTTCAACAGAGACTAGTACCACTAAGATAAGAGGTAGTTCAGGTAATTAGAGAATTGGCCACGGTGTAGGGTAAGGTCAAGAAAGAAATGATCAAAGCAAAGGACAAAATTATAAACTTGACTGCACAAGGAGCAGAGGAGATAGCAGCAACATAGGTCACAATTATCAAATAGGTGGAGGTAGCAAAGGTTGCCTCTCAAAACTTCCTTTCGACATGGAAGAGCAGGAAACATGCCTGAGTGGCTCAGGATGAGCCACAAGTGACTGTTCATGGCTTGTTGGACAGGAAGTCTTGGAAACAATTTTGCAGTTTTTGATAAAGTTTTGAGAAAAAATCCTAAGTATAGGAAAAGTGTGTGGAAGAAGAAGGAAATCTAAAGAGCGTGCAGTTGAGGCACACCCAAAAGGGCAGTGCACAGAAGGAAGACAACATGCAGACAAAAGAATAAAGAAAGAAAATAAAGCACGACAGAAGGATGATAGCCCAATATTCCAGAAATAAAAGAACAACAGAAAAGCAACATGCAGATTGAAAAGAAGAAGAAAGTCGATGAACAAACAATTAACTGAGATGGCCATGCATTGTAATGGGATATTTTTGGGATGAATAGATTAGGGTTTTATCCCTAGAGTTTGGTATAAATATGTAATGGGTTGGGATATTATGGGTTTAGTTGGTTTGATCTGATTGTGCTATGTTAGGTTATGTTAGGTTATAATCGGTTATGTGTTGATTGATACTGAGTTCCAGAGTTCTTGAATGTAGCAGTCGATGGATGAGAAGAATGAATAAATGAATGATACAGAGACGTAATAGAACCTTGTGTTGTCTATCTTTCTGTGTTTGATTATGAATACTATTTTCATGCATCATAGAATAGATTAGTATGATAGTTAAGTATGGTGCAATGTTCATGAATGTGATAGTAACAAATCTATGCAGTAATATGGAATATGCCAAGTATGGAAAACTGAATCATGAGTAGGTTAATAACTGAACAAAATCGAGTTATGCACACAACATAATAAGGAAGAATGAATCAGATGTTTACCTCCCATCCCCCTACTACTGTAGAAGCCTGGTTCTCGTAGCCCTAATAGATACCTCAAGTGAGACTTCATATGCGCAAGTAGGTGTTGTTGAAAGGGCTGATGTTTAGTGGGTTTTGTTGGTCGTAGATAAACTGAACCAACAATTGTCATTGATACTGATACATTGTTGAGGATTACACTTGGTATATGACAACACATGTATGAGATGTTTCTCTTGGTGATGTTGGTACTTGGTTGAGGTATACCATTGAAATCACTTACTTGGTATATCCTATGGTACATGGTGTATGACATGATTGAGTGATATGGTTGAGATACATTATTGGTACATGGTATGTTACATGTGTTGATGTACATTGTTGATGTACATGGTTGATGTGCATGATTGGCACATGGTATGGTATAGGTGTTGACAGACATTGTTGATGAATATGGTAGATATAGGATTGGTACTTGGTATGGTGTTGATGTACACGGTTGATGGTTGATGCATATGGTATAGGTTATGGTGCATGGTTGATGCACGGTTTGGTACAGGTGTTGGTGCATGGTTGATGCATGGTTTGGTATAGTTTGTGGTACATGATTGATGCTTTGTATGGTATAGGTTGATGGTTTGGTACATGCTTGATAGATGCATGTGTTGGTGATGTTGGACACCTAGTTAAGAGGTGTCCTTGGTATATGATCCATGTGAGAGCATCTGGTTGAGTATCAGTTACAGTGATAGGTTGGATAGGTTGACAATGATAGGTTGGATACATTGACAGGTTGACATGTTACATGTTGATGTGAAAGTGGCAGTGGCAGTGACATTGGCAGTGATAGTGATAGTGATAGTGATAGTGATAGTGATAGTGACAGTGGCAGTGACAATGACAGTAATTATGGTAGTGACAATTGATCTACATTTATATTTCAAGGCAGTGGGATGGGGCAAGGAAAGGGGGTTGTAGCCTCCTTTCGATTGGTGCTAGAGAACACAGGGAGTTGGAGCTTCCTTCAAGTTGAAGCATGAGAATCAGGGGGTTGTAGCATCCTTCTGGTTGGAGCCATAGAATTTAGGGAGTCATAGATTTCTTCAGGTTGGTGGCTGTAAATCAGGGGGTTGGTGCCTCCTTCTAGTTGGTGTTGGAGAATTGGGAAGTTGGTGCTTCCAATGAATGTATTCTTTGATATATAAGAAATCATTCCATGGTTTTCTCCCATTTGGGTTTCCATGTAAACTATGGTGTATTGTGTACTTAATGTGATGTTGTTGGTGTGATGTTGCTTATGTTTCTATGCTCATGATATATTAATGATATATTGATGATATATTGATGATACACTGTTGATTAAGTTGAATTTTATATATTGTGGTTAAAAGTGGTAAAATTTCTCATACTAATTGGTATCAGAGCAGGTCCTTCAAGAAAAAAATTTAACCACTGGAAGGAAGATCATGGAGTACGCTATGTTTGGGGTACCACAATTTGATGGTCAGAATGGTTAGAGATATGAAATGTGGAGTATCGGGATGAATTTTTTTTTACAGGCATGGGGATATGATGTTTGGCAATCAATTGTTACAGGATACAACGCTACAAAGAAGCCAAAAACTACATCTAATAAATAATTGAAAAGAAACAACAAAATTGCAATGGATTTCATCATGGAAGGATTACCTGATTCAGTAAAAGTCAAAGTGGGAAAATGTTTATCAATTAAATAACTTTAGGATAAGTTGCATAATCTCTACTTTGAGGAATCTCTCATCACAGAGATAAATTATATTAAATAAAGTGCAGGTACAAAACAAGAAGAAATATGCACATCATGTCATACCGATTCAGAAGAAGAAGAATGTGAAGAATGCGCAGTAGACCTTAAATCAGAATTAATCAGCGCTTTAGAAGAATTAATGAAAGAAAGGAAGAAAAGCAAGTCTCTTGAGGAACAATTAGTCAAGAATAATTCTCAAGAAATCTCCAAAGAATCCCAACATGTCATCATGAATCTAAAAGCTCAGCTAAAAGAAGCTAGAAAGATTGAAGAAACATACAAAGTTCAGAGGGAATAAAAATAGTGTTTGAAGCCGAGATAGTAGCACTAAGAAAGGAAACAATGGAAGAGAAGCAATGTTTGGAAGCCGAAAGAAAGGAAGCAGAGAAAAGAGAAAATATTTTGACAGATCATATGAAGGAAACAATTGAGGACCTAAATCATCTTGAAGCAGAAATTGGTCAAGAAGAAAGAATACTTGAAAAGGAAATCATCTCCTTAAAGATCCAACTTGAAGAAGCAAAGCAAATAGAAGTCATGAAGAGTCAAATGATGAAGAAAGAAGAAGATGTTGAGAAGCTTGAAGAAGAAGTTGTTACATTGAGAGCCAAAATAATCAATCTTAGCAAGAATGTTGAAGAGACAAAAACATCCACATCATCCATACAAAATGTTGAAGAGAAGCACTCCAAGTTTCCATAAAAGAAGAATGAGGAAAAGAGTAAGAGTTATGCAAAAGTACTCAAAGGAAGAAATCATGGTCAACTAGAATCAAAGAAAAATGATAGAAATACATCTTCAAAAAGACCTTCCACATTCAAGAAGAAAAGAAGCTTCAATCATGATGAAGGAATCAACAGTGATCAACCAAGGAAGAAATTCAGAAGGACTACACCACAAAGAAGACCATTCACTCCCAGGTATGTAAATTTCTTTTATGGTCATTGTTTTTATTGTACTAACTTTGGACATAAAGTTGTAGATTGCAGGGCTTATGAAAGAAATGTTCAAGCAATAAATGTTTATGTGGCCACACGCAATATTGAATGTTACAAAAACCACAGTTATGGACACATAGCTCGTGACTGTAGAAGCATGATGGATACTTCCTTGAGAAACAACATTGATATAAGATATAAGAAGGTTTGGAAAAGAAAACAAGAACAAGTAAAGGAATATTAGATGAATGTAGGACGCCCAAAATTCATACTCTCAAGATTGGAAATAGTATGAGATGAAGACAAATCTAGAGGGAAAAAGGAAGATGTCAGATATAGGAAGGTTTGGAGAAGAAATAAAAAACCAGAAGAACAGGTGAATAAAGAAAAGGTCCCAAAGATCGTAGGATTTGCAGTAGTGCAGGAAGGAAAGGAAAAGTAGGTGAATAAATAACAGGCCCAAGAGATTGTACATTCATGAATTGTAGTGCAATATCAATCCATAGGAAGAAAGAAAGAAGTCAGAGTTCAGAAAGATGATGAATCTACCGACAAAGAGGAAGAGAAAGAGAAATATCAAGCGCATGAAGTCAGATAAGGATTTTTCAGATAAGGTACACATTCAGGGGGAGTCACTCTTTGCTATCAAAAGAGAATAAGTACTTGGAGAGAAAGAATAGAAGCATGAATATAGGGGGAGTATCCCCAAGGAGAGATACCATTTTCCATTGATGTCAAAGGGGGGGAGTGAGAAACATTGATGAGGAACAATGGTCACAGGGGGACTTGAGTGTTGATATTAGTGTTGTCATCAATGTT
This sequence comes from Picea mariana, assembly GCA_032191745.1. Taxonomy (NCBI): domain Eukaryota; kingdom Viridiplantae; phylum Streptophyta; class Pinopsida; order Pinales; family Pinaceae; genus Picea; species Picea mariana. The sequence continues at coordinate 1,952 of JASDQU010029302.1, read as the reverse complement.
GTTGTTTCCATCAAAGCCAAAGGGGGGTATTGTTGGATAGTTGGTTTGGATAGTTGGTTTTCATTGATGTCAACCCTTAGAGATTGATGTTGACCATTGGATTCCATCAGTGTTTCTATCAATGCCAAAGGGGGAGATTGTTGGATAGTTGGTTGTCATTTATGTCAACCCTTAAATATTGATGTCAATCCTCAGAGATTGATGTCAACCCTTGGAGAAGGCCGGAATCCCTAGAGATGTTATTGAGATTGATGGTGAGTTAGAAACAAATGTGATGGGTGCATTTGATGAAGTCTACATGAAGCCCCGATAGTGTGGTTCTGGTACCCTAAGATTGATTGAGGAATATGGACATGAAGTATAATGTAATTGTAGGTGAGACACTCATAGATGGATATTCCTTGTTATGTTTTTCCGGTGATATGTGGTATGCCACGTGGTTCCTCACAGCTAGGGAGATATGGACTTGTGAAGTTGGAAGCCCCAAAGAATGGTCAGGAAGCCCCTGGTTGGTTACAAGTCAATGCATGAATGGGTAAAATGGTTGTGACAAGAAAGTACTAGAATCCCTAAGATTAAGGGAAAAGGTTACCATGAAAAAGTATATAAACACCTCAAGGATTCTCTCATATGACACACACACACACACACTTACATTGAATATCTATCTTATGAATGTTATGGTCTAGTGATTTTGGTTTATTGGTGAATCTAATGGAAATTTTGAGGTAGTGGAGAAAGTGCGAGAAAAGAGAGAAATTTTTAGAGCTGCAGAGTGCCAAGGTTTTGTTGTAACCCTAATTTGGCAGGCCCTCATGGGTCATCTTGAGGGTGTCATGCAAGGCACCCCTATTGGTTGCCTAAATGATGTCACGCAAGGCCCCACGTGACAAGGAGTCTTAGTCCCAAGAGGCTAAGGTAAATTTGGGGGAAATGTTGGTACCAGGCTACTGAAGGTTGTGGAAGAGTTATAGGTCAGTGTTATAGTACAACATGTTAGCTACAAGTTACATGTATGCTTATGTGATTATATCTTATGCCTGGTAATGGTATGGTACATGCTTGAGAGGCATGTCTTGTTGATGCATGATAAATCTTGGTGATATTGGTTTGGTACATTTACCAGTAGTACATCTTGGTTATATTAGTATCTTAGTAGTTGGTTTGGTTACATGGTGATGATGCTACATGCTTGAGGCTTATTCTTGGTATACTCTTAAGGCATTGGAAAATGGCGTATGGTTGTCATTGATATTGATACATTGTTAAGGATTACACTTAGTATATGACAACACATGTATGACATACTTCTCTTGGTGATGTTGGTACTTGGTTGAGGCAAACCATTGATGCACTTACTTGGTATATCCTATGGTACATGGTGTATGGAATGATTGAATGATATGGTTGAGATACATTATTGGTACATGGTATGGTATAGGTGTTGATTTACATGGTTGATTTTCATTATTTGCACATGGTATGGCATAGGAGTTGACACACATTGTTGATGTACATGGTTGATACATGGTATAATACATGATTGGTACTTGGTATGGTGTTGATGTACATGGTTGATGGTTGAGGCATATGGTATAGGTTATGGTGCATGGTTGATGCACAATTTGGTATAGGTGTTGGTGCATGGTTGATGCATGGTTTGGTACAAGTTTTGGTACATGGTTGATGCTTCGTTTGATATAGGTTGACGGTTTGTTACATGCTTGATAGAGGCATGTGTTGGTGATGTTGGACATCTAGTTGAGAGGTTTCCTTGGTATATTCTCCATGTGAGAGGATCCAGTTGAGTATAGGTGACAGTGACAGGTTGTACAGGTTGATAGTGACAAGTTAGACACAGTGACAGGTTGGCGGGCTACAAGTTGATGTGACAGTGGAAATGGAAGTGGCAGTTGCAGTGACAGTAACAGTGGCAGTGACAGTGACAGTAA
>JASDQU010029301.1:9486-21460 GCA_032191745.1 Picea mariana | reverse complement strand
TAATTGTCTTCCTTCGACTTACAACAATTATCAATAGCTAATTCCAAAATCTGGGCAACTCTCACCAACCGGACTCAACTCAACCCAACCGACTAACCCATGCACTAATGAACCAACAAACGAACAAACCAACCCTTTTACAATTATGTTCAACCCTATATATAGTTGGGTTGTGTCTTCCTTCTTGGCTTGCATGATTTCTTGTTCTGTTGCAACCATTTGTTGCTTCATTGGCGTTGCACTAACTTCTGCAACTGATTTTTGTTGCTCTTTCTCCCGACCTCTAATGGAGTTTGCGCAACTCATGCTTAGTCAAAAATTGTTTGATTCCTTCTCAAAAATGAAGGGCCCAACAAGCTCCAACCACAATCCTTGACTCATCCTCAAGTCAATCTCTTGGTTCTTTCACATCCTCCAGGAGCATCTATTGTTTTCCCTTGTCTGTCTTTTCTTCTTCTTTGGGCTCTTATTTTTGTGCTTTTTCTTCCTTTACCTCCTCAAACAAAGGGCCCAATTTTGGTACTAGCTCTAATGCTTTGTTCTTTACTCCTTGAAAGCTTCCAACTTTTTCCTTCCATTTTCGGGCGAGGAGTGATGCTTCTACAAGAAACTATTGGGTCATTTATTTGCTGTACTCATTTGGATTGGCTGCAACCAATGAGTTCCACTCGAAATCTCTTGTTGCATTGACTTGATGCATTTGCATGTAGGTGGTCTGAATTACAAGTTGAAATTTGTGTGAATATTTCTTGGCTACAGACTGTGCCTCATACAGTGTATTCAATTCATTGTCGACCTATTGAATTTGGTCGAACTTCTGTTGTTGCTCCATGGGGTCCATTGTGGCCGCATCTTCTTCATTCAGTACTTGAATCTTTATGCGTACCTCCTCCAAGACTTGAGTCCATCGAGTGATGATGCCCATCCAGTCGCTAACTTCCTTGAATATTTTGGTGCAGTCCGCTATGTGCTTGTGCAATGCTACTGGCATTGTTTCCTTGCAATATTATCTTCTACATCTGTTCTTCCAACTGCTGAGGTCGTTGTTCTACTTCCTGCTAGACCAGTTGTAGCTTCACTTGCAGCTGCTCAGTGCGAGTAGCAAGTTTTTTTCATCCTTCTTGTAACAGCTCGATCTGTTGCTCTGGATCACCTACATCAATGGCTTCGGATAGGTCGGGCACAACCTTTCGAATCTCAAGCCAGGCTTCAACAAGTTTTTCCTGCACTTTTTCCAGTTTGCATTGGACTTGGAGTTTGTCATGTGCTTCCTGCATTCTGCATGTTTGTGTGATGAACTGTTCCTTCCTCGCAATCTCGGCGGATATCTCGACCTCCTAGAGCCTTTGCTCTAGATGGTACATTGATGTTGTGATTAGTCCAAATAATTGTGGCACTGGCCACTGTACCAAGTTGGTGGATGAAAGAGTTGCATCGGTGGGTGCTTGTGTCTGTAGTGGAAGTCCACTAGCTGTTGAATGGTCCAAGAGGGTTTCAACCTCCTCCTCCGTTGGTGGCACTGGTGCGATCCTTGACCTTAGCTCTATGGGAAAAAGAGTCAGAACCTCTATTCTGGCTATCCAGAGTTGCATCGATTCTACACATTGTTGAGGGTTCTGGAGAACCTTCTCTATTTGTGCTCGCCTGGCTATTATATTCTTCTCAATTGTCGATTCAGGTTCATTGTGCGCATCTAGTATCTTCGGCTCTTTTGGTGCTTCTACTTCGTGCACCGTGATTTCTCGGGCACCCTCACCCTTGGTTGGTGAGGTGATTTGTTGGTTGTTATCAGGTTTCGGCTCCTCTCTACTTCTGGTGTGTTCTTCTTGTGCTGAAGACTCAGGATATTGTTCCTAGGTGTTTGGTTTTGGAACATCCGGCGCCATGCTCAGCTCTGAGGCTTTGGAGTTAGGACTAGAAAATTATGATCTTAGCTTGGGTAATTCTCTGGTTATTTGTGGGAGTCATCGTTCCACTATATCTAGCTGATCAAGTTGCATCGGCTCTGAGGTTGTGTTCTTATGTGGAATGGTAGTGATGAGGTTTGGTAATTGGAGTGGCGGTGGAGGGTTCTCAATAACGAATGTTAACAGAAGTGTTTCAGGCTCTGGGTCATCCTTAATATCAATGATAGTGGTGGCTTTGGTCGTGGCATGGGTACAGGGAGTGATATATGCAAGGGGTTGTGGGTTCACGGGTTTTTTCGGTGAGACCCCAGTTCTAGGCCTCTTCACCAATGGTTTGGTACCAAGAACAACACCCAAGATCTGGTTAACCTGCGCACTTTATAGAACAACATTGTTTGGTAGCTGATGGTGGGCCGATATTTTCCTCTGCTCTAACTGTTGTATCTCTTCTTCCTCCTCGGAGTTTGTTTGTACCGGAGCATTTGGCTTCTTTTGCTCGAGGCCTGAAATCAGTCCTTCTCCTGCTTCGTTGTCGTTTTTCTTTAGCAGCTCTGCAGGCAAAATTTAATGCATTCTTGATTTACATGGGCCACGTTTGACTCCTGGCCATGACATGACTTCCTTATCTAAGGCTTCCTCATCCAAATAGAATGGTAGAATCCTTGTGTGGAAATGTTCCTTGCTGGCATGTCTAGGCCAGACGAATGTGTTGTGCCAGTTCATGCTGAAGGAAATAATCTTCATGTTACAATTGAGGAGCTCCCATGGGATGCACAACCTCTGTGTTGTGTCTATAATACCATTATACCATTTGGAAAATGTTGTGTTGTTGAGTGTTGTGTTCTTTGAGTTTGGTCTGGATTTCCATGGCTCAAACATCTTTGCCATGCACCCCTTATCTGGTATTGTTAATTTTCTTCCCACATGTGGCTTCCATTTGAGCATTGGAAATTACACAAGTAGGTATCCATAGGTGAAGGTTCCTCCCTTCTCCTACACTTCCTCGCAAGATACTAGTAGTTCCTCCAACAGGAAACTACACCAATTGAACACTGCTCCATTTGCGAAAAAGTTAGTGACTGATAACACATCTAGAGTGCATTCTCCCTTATAGTAAGACCTCATAACCTTGATGGCTATGATGTAGCATCCAGCTCAGACCGTCTTGGGTAGTATTGGTTCAATTACTATTATGTGTCCTCCTCTCTTTGTGTTAAATTTCTCGTATAGGCTAAGCTCACCTTTCTTTTTCCCGTTCTTACCGAGACCCTGGAATCCCTTTGACACATCCTCTCCTTGGGAGGATAGTCTAGTAAGATGTTGGCTTTATTCAGCATGGATTGGATACCACTTATCCAACCATAGCCTTCTGTCATGCACCCTACTTATCAGAAATTTCGTGCAGCGCACAATATCGCATGTGGTACCAAAGACTGGTAAGTCTCTCAGGTTAATTATGGTCGAGTTAAATAAGTTGATGAACTCTTCTTTTGGTACAACTTGCATTCCTCCTATTCCATACAGAACTATATCCCAAAAGACATATGTGTGCATCTGTGGGAACAAGGTTGAATCTGTGAGGTCAAGGTCGAGGAGCTTAACATGCTCTACCTTCCCTTTGAGATAGCCCACGATCTCGACCCGGGGGTCATAGGGCTCATCTAGTACTACTTATTTAGTCATGCCGCTTCATCTTGTTGTGTCTCTCGACATTCTCACTTTTGTGGAAGGTAAGAACTAGGGTTACGTCTGCAGCTTTTACAATGGTCCCATTAGGTTCACACTCCTGATTTTGGAAATAGCTATGCTCTTTTTAGAAACAATACATGCTGAGTTATGAGAGCCTTATACTTGGATTAATGGGTAAGTTTTAGAAGTAACTACTACTCATCATGACCATATGGATGCAACCAGGTGTGAGTTGTCTGATGGGACAGTTTAATCAAGGTAAATCCTATTGGGCGATCTTGGTATTTACTTATTTGAGTGGAATAGGGATGTGGCCAATTTGAGACCTTTCTGTTTGACGGGTGGGTGTCCTGACGCGAACTTCAATGGAATCTTGGCATAATGCAGCTTTATGGCTTAATGGGCATCATATGGGGTACTAGAATGGAAATAAAGGTTGTGACTAGACTGGGTTTGTGTGACCTATAACTCAGATTGGGTTTGGATTCATGGCCCCTCCGACCACAAAGGTTGTCCTCGTCATATTTAATGACTGTCATTAATGGAATCTCTTATGCTTCAAGTCCTATACTGCTAATTCATCAGCTCTGTATCATCCAACACTTAAACAAAACAAATGAACTATGTGTTATGGCGCAACACTACACACCTGGACTTTATTAACTAAATTTATAAAATTTCAAAAAGAAAACAAAACTCAAATCTAACTATTGTGAAAGATTCTTTGGATTGGAGCGATTTTCCTTATCTCTCAGTTTTGAGACAGGTAGGGCTTCAGGCAAGCACCATTCACCCATCCCAATCATAGCACACCATCCAGTTGCATGATTCTAAATGCTCCTGAGGGTTAGATCTCCACAACTATGAAGGGTCCCAACCAGTGCATACACAACTTGCTAGGATGCTTCTGGTATCGAATGTCATAGAGTAACACCTTGTCCCCTTGTGTGAATACCTTGGTCTTAATGTGTCGGTCATGCCAATATTTTTGTCTTGCCTTTTCAATCGACTAATGGAATTCTGCTAGAAATCTAGTTTCCTCAAGTTCTTGTATATCCGTAAGTATTTGGGTCACTGATTCCTCTTCTGTCATACATGTGACTTGTGCAATATACAGGCTTGGAGTGATGAACTATGTAGGTACCAGTGCCTCTCTCCCATAGACTAATTGGAACGACATGTATCTTTGGAGTTTCTTTGTGGTTGTTCTGTAGGCCCATAGTATAGATGGAACTCTATCATCCCAGTCCTCCCAGTTTGCGTAATTGACCTTTGTTAGTCCTTTTTCCAGAATCTTGTTGAAGGCTTCAATTGTTTCGTTGTCCTTTGGGTGGTCTAGACTGCTCTTGTGATGTTGAATCAGAAATTTTGTTGTAACTATTGCTATATTTTTGCTAATGAAATGAGCTCCCTGATCGTTGGTTAGGCTCATGGGACATCCAAACCGGGTAATGATATTCTTGAAAAGGAACCTGGAAACAGTGCCTATCAAACAGTCCTGTACTGCTGCTACTTCTTCCCAATGGGTAAGGTATTCAGTCACAGTAATGATGTACCTGGCCTTTGAATGTTTGGTTTTGGGATTGATTGGTCCAATGAAGTCAACTGCCTATTTCTCAAATGCCTATAGAGATCTAACTAGTTGTAGTGGTAGTTCATCTCGGTGTGATGAGTTTCCCACTCGTTGAAAAAAATCACACGATCTAGCATATGCTTTTCAATATTTGAAGAGTGTTTCCCACCAAATTCCTTCCTGTAGAACTTTCTGTGTCGTGGCCTTTCCTCCTACGTGGCCTCCTACGATTCCAGTATGGAATTCCCAGAGTATATCTTTCCTTTCATGATCTAGGACGCATCGTCTGAGGATGTTGTCTAGTCCTAGTTTATACATTTGTTTGGTGATCAGCTAGTAATCTACTACTCTGAAGACCATATGGCATTTCTGGGTTACAAAATATGTTTCAGGACAGGCCCCTGTACTAAGAAAGATCGCTATGTCCTCCAAATATTCTAGTATGGACTTAATCCTGAACAAGTCCGCATCTGGGAGATGTTCATCCACTTCTAGCCTGGATAGATGGTCAAGTTCGACATTGCATCGTCCTGGCTTGATGATGACTTCAAAGTAAAATTCTTGAAATAACAACAACCATCTGCAAATTCTCCCTTCCAACACAAGTTTGTTAACGAGGTATGTCAATGTGGAATGGTCAGTAAAGAATTTGAGGTGAGATCCTAATAGATAATGTCTAAATTTATGTAAATCATAAATCATTGCTAAGCCTTCCCTTTCTGTTGTTGTGTAGTTGTGTTTTGCTTGTGATAGCTTTTGACTCGCAAAATAGATAGGGTGATCCATAGCTCCATCTCTAGGTTGCATTAAGATAACTCCTAAGGCAATTCCGGAAGCATGTACATGGACGTGAAATTCCTTCTCCCAGTTTGGGAATATCAGAATCAACAATGTAATGATTTTCTCCTTAAGTGTCTAAAATGATTTATCGCATTCGGGGGTCCATTGGAATGTTTCATCCTTTTTCAGGAGGTTTTCTAGAGGTGCAGTAATGTTGGCATATCTTCAAATGAACCTATGATAGTAACATGTGTGTCCTAGTGTGGAGCGAAACTATTTATCACTCATAGGTGGTTTCATATTCACAATGACCGCAACTTTGGCTGGGTCTACCAATACTCCTTCTCGACAGACTATGTGGCCCAATAGATTTCCATGTGGCACACAAAAGATACACTTTCTAAGATTTAATGAGATTTGCAACTCTCTGCATCTATCAAACATTAGCCTTAGCAGTGCTACAGGTTCCTTAAGCAGACTATATATTGTCCAATCATTCATATAGACTTCTATAAATTTGTGAATGAATTCTCTAAAGGTTGCTATCACAATCCTGGAAAAAACTACAGGGACATTTTTTAATCCAAATGGCATCATGTTGTATGCAAAAGATCCCCATTCTGTAATGAAAGTGGTCTTTCTTTTGTCCTCTTCAGCAATCCTGACTTGATGGTATGCTGAAAATCCATCTATGAATGAGTATGCTTCCTTCCCATAACTTGTTCTAGCACCTCATCGGTGAAGGGTGTTGGGAAAGGGTCGTTCACACAAGCATAGTTGAGGCTTATGTAGTCCACACAGATTCTAATATCCTCAGTGTCTTTCTTACTTTGAATGACTATTGTGCTGACCCACTCTGCTTCTTCTACCGCAAAAATGAGACCTACTTCTAACATCTTATCAATCTCCTTTTTAACTTTCTCTTTTACTCTTGGGTTAAGATGGTATGGTCTATGTCTGATAGGCTTGGATCCTGGTTTTAACTCAATCTTCATTTCTCCCATGACTCCTTTGATTCCCTTTAATTCTAAAAAAGTATTTGGGAACAAATCCTCATATTTCCTCAGTAAAATCTATATTTCCTGACTAGTTTTCTCATCCTAGTAATCTCCCACCATAGCTATCTTGGGTTTCTCTTCAGTCCCTATGTTGAGTCTTTGCAATTTTAATGGGTGATTGTAGGAACTATTGGTCTAGCTGGGTATGGTGTTTTGAATTTCTCTGCTCCCCTCTGTCTCTTTGATGGCTAGGTTTCTCAGTTCTTCTAATTCATCTAGGATTTTTGAATCTTTTCTAATCTAATAGCAATCTATAGGCTTCTCAGTCGAGAGTAAGTGGAGTTTAGTTTGAAGTTCTTGGGTATGCTTGGGTCACACTACAAAGTTTGATCTCTTATTACTATTGGCTGTAAAAATAAGTTATTTAATATTTTGTAGGGCTAGTTCAAGATCAGGGTACTTACTTGAGAATGAGAAGTCCTTGCAAAATTGATCCGCCAATGTCTGCCAGTCGTTGGTCTGTCTTCTGGTTTCCTCGTGTATGAACCAAGATTTTAGGATTTGGCCTAGAGAGTGGGGAAATACCCGAACCTAGAAGTTAGAGGGTATCTCTGCAGCCTGCCACTGTGTCACATACTATTCAATGTGTATTCTAGGATCTGGTTCTTCACTGAACGGTTGCGCAACTTGGAGATCTGTCTGCATCTCTGATTCCATCTGCTCCGTATTCCAGAACCTATACTTGATATCTTGCTTCACCTCATTCCAAGTTCTGAGTAAGTCTTTATGAGTGGCCCACCATCTTGCGGGGGTGTTCTGAAAGGCTACATCTAGTACGAAGATTCTTTGATCTTCTCTCACATTCTCTTCCATATTCTGCAAAAAATTGTCTAGATCTAAGGTACCATCATATAATGGGTGTTCTCTAACTTCAGTCCCAACCCATCTGGTCATTCTAACAATTGTGAATCTTCTTGAGAATATTTCGTGCGAGTCTTGTTGCCAACTATTAAAATCCAATTCTGAATCTTTGTCTACTGACTGTATACTTCTCCATCTTATTGATCCATCAACAGTAGGGTTTATATAATCGTTTCTTCTCCCCGATGTTACAATGTACAACTGGTCTAGGTCTTCTCCCTCCATATTATTGTATGTTGGTTATGTGTACCTGGGTCCTACATATGGATCCAAAGTTTGAACTACCTTGATTCCCTCAGCTTCAAAATTCATGGTCTCTTTCTTTAAGTCGATTACTGCATAATTGTCATAGGCCCAATCGATGCCAAGTAGTGTAGGGTAAGGGTCCTTGTCTCCCATGATCTCAATGAATTCAAAGTCAACTACTGTTTTTACTCCTGCTACATTGATTTCTACATTCCCCAGTCTTCCTATGGGGAAGACACAGTATTGGTTTTCCATTCTTAACTAAATTGGGGAATATGTCAGTCTTGGTTTTCAAACCTTCCACCATCTTAGGGTCTATATAAATATGACTAGCTCTGGGATCAATTAAAATAGCAATGGTTTGGTTGTTGATCATACCTTCCACTTCAATCATGTGGGACTGATACTCTTCTTGCTTGTTGTCCAGGGATGCATAAATCCTTGGCACATATCTGCCCATGTCCTCCACTGCTTCAGCTTGTTGTACATTGTGAATAACCCTAACCTTTTCACATTTGTGAGGACAATCTCTAAACCTATGATCTCCTTTACAACCCAAACATTGCATAGGTGGCTACCTTTGCCCTTGACTCCCTGTGTCAATCGTTCTAGGTTCTTTAGGCGTTTGTTGTCCTTGTGGATTATTTCTGAAGAATGGTGGCTTAGCTCCCTTCTTCCTCTGATCCATCTTGAATTTCTTATTATCTTCCCAAGCCTTATTGAAAGATGGCCTTACTTTCTACTAATCATATAGGCATTTAGCTCTCCTTATGGTCTCTTCTAATGTCTTGGGATCATCATATTGTATTTTGTCACTGATGAATGGTGGCAATCCACTCAAATACCTTTTAATTTTGACTGTCTCATACTTGATGAAAGAGACACACTTCAGCAGTTCTTGAAACCTTCTCTCATATTCATCTATGGTCATACTTCCAAGCTTGATTTCAAAGAACTCTTTCATTTTCTTGTCATAGTATCTCTTAGTTAAGTATTTATTCTCAAAATACTTCTTGAATTCCCTCCAAGTAACACTTTCCTCTTTAATGTGATGCACCTGCACAAGTTGATCCCACCACATGGAGGCCTTTCCTTTGATTTGATAGATAGAAATTCTACCTTCTCCATGAGAAGAATAATTATGAAATTGAAAATACTATCTCATGCCCAACAACCATGTTTCTGCATCTTCATCCTTCCTGTGCTCACCATCAAATGTAGGAGGTTTGATTTTGTTCATTTCTCCTCGTAGCTCATCCACCCCAGACCTCTTATACCTTTTGACAGGGGATAGACTTGAGTTTCTTCCTGCTCTCTTATTGGAATGCTTTGCAGAATGATGGTGATGTCTACTAACACATTTTTCTTTTCTTTTCTCATCCAAAGGCTTGTGACTTCCAGATTTGCTTGAGCCACTCTCCTTAACCAATTTATTTTCTATTCTATTCAAGCCCTCCAATAACTTCATGTTGAAGTCATCCTGCAGCTCTTTGGCTCTCACAAGCCTTTCATTATCAGATTTATGGCTTTGGACATCCTTATGCAAATTCTTAATGGTCTCAACCATATTCATTTTTTCATTCCTTTCTTCTCCATGTCCGTTGGAGTTTGTTCCTTCAATGCCCAAATGGACATCCACCCCTCTACTCTCATATTGCTAACTATAATTCCCCTATGCTTCCTCCATTCCTATGGACTCCACATTGGTCTGATCTGATCAAGTTGTTGTTAATTATGCAAAACGTGCAGCCATCGAAACTTATCAGGCTAATAATTCAATGATTCAAGATAAATATGAACCATTTTGGTTCAATATAAATATCAGAATTATCTCTCCCGATTTCCTTGTGTTATCACCATGAAAATTATAGATAAGAACCAAGTATTGAAAACATAGATGTGCGGTGCCTTCAGAGATACATTTGTGCAAGAAGGTGGTTTTCTGAAACCACTTTCACCAAGACGTGATATCATGTATTTCAACATGTCAAATCCACCACTTGTGGAGGGGGCAATGGCTAGATCCTTGCACACATTCTAGTGACTAAATTCCACACAGAGCTAGCTATAGACCCATGGTTGGAAGTCAGGCTGAACCCCACTATAAAGGATTTAGTCATCAATAGGCCAGCCGCTAAGAAGAAAAGGAGCAAGCGACAGAAGAAGGAGGAATCCATGGTTGAAACGGCCGAAAGTGTTGGAGAGAATCAAGCAGTCTGGTTAGATTCTTTAAAGGAGGAGATCACTAAGCTGAAGTGAGTCTTCAACTAAAATTAAGCATGCTTCAATGAATTTTTGAATAGTTGGTAGTGGAGGTAAGGATCACCAGAGATTATAGGCCTATTCTTAAACGGTCATTTTTACAATAGGATAACTGCTATCATCCCTTTTTTGTAATTTTGTGATTAATACAATTATATAAATACAGAAGCAGATTTTCAACTGTTTATTACAAAATTCTATCTGGTGGTGTTATGAGTCTTGTTTTCTTTTATAGTATGCTTTTCTTGTAAGCTTATATTTCACTTCCATCTGTCTGAATCAGAGGGATATAAAACTTGGAATTCCTTTTAATTAATGCTTCGATGCGGTTGTGTGTTTCTTTTTCTTCTAATATTATGCAAATTAAACTCAGACTCATTTCCTTCCAAGCAACTTCGTGTGCACTAAAATTCAACCTGTACATTTATATTTATCATGCATAGCAATATCACCAGGTAAAATGCTTTTCTATGCACCTATATCCACTATGCATTTCTTCTCCGTCGCGCCGACAACTTGCGCGCACTACTTTTGCGTTGTGCGCCAATATCCACTACGCATAGTTTTGGTATCATGCACTGTTACTCCACATGCATTTCGCTCTATGCATTGCACCATGTCAAAGTTCAATAGGTTCCATCGTGCACAATAATCTATGCGCACCATTGAATACACTGTCGTGAGACAACTTATACTCATACTATGCACATACCAATAAAACTCCTCTGTGTTATGCAATACTTCCACACCCCATGTGCACATTACTATGTGTGTTCTCACCGCGCATGCCTAAATTTAGCACGTGCATCCACACATAATAATATTCTGCGTGGTGCCACAATTTACCGCGCACGCTTGCACACCAACTTTTTCCGCATGGTGCCAAAATTTATTGCGCATGCCAGCACGACAACATTTTCCATGGACACTCTGTGACTTGAATTTTAGTCACTTTGAGGTTACTCTTCTTTGAATATTCTCTTCAATTGAACCCCTTTGGCCCATCCAAGCTTAATGTTGAAACTGAAGATCTGATACCAATTTGTAACGTTCCCCTGACCACTCGCAGGCCGGGGGATGCCACTCCAGAGCATTCTCTCATGCTCTGACACCAGTTGGTAACATTCCTAGCCTTAAACAGGTCAAGCCATGCTACTTTAGGGAACACTTTCATTCTCTTACTGCGGAACATACGGTAACATACCCAGTAATCAACTGAGCTATGCCACATAAATTTTCTCTTCAAACTGCATGCAACTTAAACATATACACACAAAAATCTTTCGGAAGATTTACATATAAACATAAACAAACAATTACATTCTGTAATATATGACTTTATACTGAAATAACAGTAACCAAAGATATGCAACATATACAGGGAAATACCCATAACATACAGGCAATTCTAATCACATATATGATAACCCGTAACATAAGCACGTAATTGACAATGCAACATATAAGTTTATCATACGATTGGTAATTATCTTGAAAATATTGTCACCAACTACGTACAGACTATCCACGAACCTCCCATCCTTAGACTACACTATTCATCAATCTCAACAGTGAGTCACCCCGAAGTTGGGACTGAA
>JASDQU010029299.1:1200-23746 GCA_032191745.1 Picea mariana | reverse complement strand
ACCTAGAATATTATGGAATCCACATACCCTTTTCCATAGAATATACTAACTAGATCCAAAAACCAAAGACATGAAATATGGTACTACACATATAATATATTATCAATGAAAAAACAAGCTACATGAAATTTGGACATTTGAACAAAAATTTACAATTTAAATGAGTACATCAATAAAAAATAACATACTAACCTTGCAAGTTCAAAATCCGAGCTATGTAGATCGAGAATTGGATTTGTTCAACCGGTGGGTGACGGAAAAAATAAACAGCTCAAACAAAAGCCAAGAACAGTGTCACAACTATAGCAATTGTGTCGCAAACTCTCTTAAAGTCATGTATATATAGATCAAATAGTCAACTAGCCGTTAACACAGACCAATGAGATAGGCAAAATTTCCGTCGCTATTGCCACGAAATTTCGTCGCTATTGCGACGAAAATCCCGACTAGGTTAAAATAAGATTTTCGTGGCTATTGCGACGAACTTTCGTGGCAATATCGACGAAAATCCTACCCTGTTTAAAAAAAATATGAAACTAGTGGAAGCGTGGAAAAATTTTGTGGAACAATCCGCCCATATGTAGTAGTGCTGTTTACTTCAGGGATGGATTCATGAAACCTACTAGGCACACTAGACTCTACTTGTTCTACAATTCAAGAGTTTCTTTAGCACAACTCATAGTTTGTTCTCATCATCTTCATGGTGACACAAACCACCATATTTTCCAACAACACCATACTTGTCATATTTGTTCCTTAGAGCTTGAGATTGAGGAGCATTTTGTATTCAAATGCTCCCTCTATTATGAGGTTAGATGGTGGTTCTATTGTCTATTTAGGAACTCACATAACTCTCTAGCTTATGAAGATCATTGGGATATGGTGGTTCTATTGTCTCTTTAAGAACTCACATAACTCTCTAGATTATGAAGATCATAGATGCTTATCCCTTTTCTTTCACAAGGTGTTTAGTGGTTCTATTGTCTCTTTAAGAACTCACATAACTCTCTAGATTATGAAGATCATAGGTGCTTATCCCTTTTCTTTCACAAGGTGTTTGCCTACACCGTTGAATTCCTAAAGACAAATTCTCATGGAGTGTCTTGCACTAGTTGATTATTTCCTTCTTGATTAATGTCTTGGCTCATGTAGTAGGTACAAGAGGCATCACAAATAGAAGGATACCATAGTTGATTATTTCCTTCTTGATTAATGTCTTGGCTCATGTAGTAGGTACAAGAGGCATCACAAATAGAAGGATACCATAGGACTTGTGCCCATTAAGCATTTTTTCACAACTTTGAATGTTAGAAGTGTTTCTCCAATGCAACAAGATCCTTTTTTCTTTATGAATGTCTTTGATGTTCCCCATTTTAATGGGTAAATCTTCCTTTTGTGAGATTTTCCTTGTCTTAAGCTAAAATTTCTTACTTCTAAACAATTTATAAAACATTGTTTACACTCTCTATCCTTTCATTTTAATAAGTTAATTTTAACTTTTAATTAACATTAATATATAAACTAAATTACTTATAATTTAAAAAAATATATCAATTAATGCTATATTTTATATTTTATCATTGGATCTCAAACATCTTTCCAATACTTTAATGGTGTAGTGAGAAAGCTATAGGGGCTTCACTAAACCTAACTATAAAAGTTTATTTTCCTTTTCCAATTTGAGTTATTTAATTCATGTGTAGTGAGAAAGCTATAGGGGCTTCACTAAACCTAACTATAAAAGTTTATTTCCCTTTTCCAATTTGAGTTATTTAATTCGGCTACTTAACTTTTTGTGAAAATATAGAATTGTCTAATGATTTTATTATTTAAACCTATTTTAATTACATATCAACTTTTTTTTATGATAATTTAATTGATTTTGATGATATATATAAATCCAAAACAAAGAATAGTTAAATAATTTGTTTCATGATAATTTAATTGATTTTGATGATTTATAAATCCAAAACAAAGAATAGTTAAATAATTTCATAAAAATAATAGATATATAAAAATATTGAAAAAAAAAATTCTAATAGTCAAATACATAAATACTATTTTTGAAATGTAAAATGAATTTATTTCAAAGAAGAATTTTTTTTTTTTTTAACAAACTTTTTCAATACATAAACATTATCCTTACTTGAAAAATAAAATGAATTTATTTCAAAGAATTGTAAAATGAATTTATTTCAAAAAATTGTTAAAAAAGTATTATGCAAGTACAAAAAAAATGGAGAAATAGATATCATACAAAGAAAAAGAGAAATAAGTATTTAACAGCAATATTTTGAACGCATTATAATATACAACATATTTTTAAAAAGTATTGCATTGAGGATAAATATTTAAGCAGATCTTTATCTAACATTATTTTGAACACATTATAATGTACAAAAGCAAAAAACAGTTGGTGTGATTGCATAATATGAGGCGATAAGGCTGCCAAAATGAATAGCTATCCAACCGAGTCTGGAGTGGATTATCATAAATTAGAACTGTTCCTATCAATCTGACCTAAAAAAGCCAGCATAATGTGTATATGTGATTAAATGCTTAAAACTGTAAGAAAATGTAAATGGTAAATCAATAGGGATGGATGTTTATGAACTAAAAACTAAAAAATTCAAAATCAAATTAAAATTTCCTTATTAGCGTTATGCAGACATATATATCTTAGCCAGAAACTGCTGCTGGAACATATTATCCGCCCTTAGCCTTTATATTCTTGAATTTTATAATTGAAAGGAGGTGATGTTTATTAAATCCATACACCTCAGGCAGAGTCAATTTTTATATATACACTCATTCGTTGTCATATTTTGATTTTACTAGTCCCTGCCTCCGGCCGGCGACTATAGCATTCGCATGGTCGGTCTGTTAGTTAGTGCATTTTGTGCATTTTATTACATTAGGTGGTACATTTTGCAGGTTAATTTGTAAACCTGAATTTTTTAACCTAAGTTTGCTTCCAAATTCTTATCTTAATTTATTTACTCCGCATTTTCAGTGGAATTTTTTTTATTTTTTTTAATTTTGGAATTGTCAAGATTAAAAATAATAATAAAAAACAAATTTCTCAATGGTTGTTTGGCGGGTAGACTCTGACATTTTGCAAATCACTGCAATCAATGCAGTTGCAGTTGATGCTCTGATCAATGATATTGAAGCAGTGGATGCTCTGTGTGTCGGTGTTTGATCATCACCGTGTCTACTCGCTCTGAGCAACACCTTCTACATGGCTACACCTCTGAGTAGCACCGGCTACCACCTCCCACCACCCTGCACACTACCTTCTACGTGGCTACCGCCCTGCCCTGCAGAATGCTAAATGTCTCTAGTGTTGGTTACAAGTAATTCCATAAGGTCATCATCTTCCATGCAGATTGTAATTGTTGCTACTCCATGTCTCTCTACCGTGGTTTCTCACCCTGCATCTCATCGGAATCATCATCATGACCGCTTTGAGATGGTAATGGCTCCAAGGCCAAAGCAGGTGACACATCCTCTAAATGAAATGGTGAGAGCCAGACTTTGCGGTGATAATTATCATGAGACTACCAACTATGGCAGCAGTGGTAGTGAGCATGATCATGATTTTTTCTTCCTTGCTGATATGGTTTACGATTTCATGGAAGAAGAAAATGATATGGTTTACGATTTCATGGAAGAAGAAAACGAAGAAGGAGGAATGGAAAATAATGAAGTTGGTAATTGCGGGAGGTCGAGGTGCAATTTCTTGAATGGCACTAGAGAGTCGTGTTATGATAATAGTGCAGAGGTAGAATCTGTAAATGGTGATTCTAATTCTGGGCTTATTGAGGACGATTTCAATGAATTTTTCAGGGCAGATCTTAAAGAGATACTAGAAGGCTTGTTCTCCGCCTGCATTAACAACCCAGTTGAGTTCCTGCTGCACAAGGAAGCTATTAGGGCTCTTGAGATAAATCAGAATGAAGTTGAAAATCCCAATGCGAATAAACATGAGGTTATCGACCAGAGAAGTCGGTTGAGGCGGTCTCTGATGAATCATTTGCGAGGAGTGGGCTACAATGAAAGCATATGCAAGTCAAGGTGGGAGCACATTGACAGATTCCCTACAGGGAATTATGAGTACATAGATGTAATAATTGATGGAGAGCGTTTCTTTGTGGATTTTGATTTCAGAGTACAGTTTGAGATCACTAGACCAACAACCACATTTGATGCTTTATTGCGGGTTTTGCCCAATGTATATGTAGGGAAGGCCGAGAGATTGAAGCAGGTCATCAATATCATGTGCGACTCTGCCCAGAAATCCCTCAAGAAGATGGTAATGCACCTCCCACCATGGAGGAAGTACATATACATGTGATTCAGGTATTTGTTTTGACCACCTTGTCTACAGGATATGCAAGAAGTTAAAACTAGAAAAAATACAAATACAACTTTCGAATTTTACTAGCGTACCTTCATATTTTTCCATTCTCTTGTGAATGACAGTTTCTCATTTTCCTGAGCACAACTTGCCGAGAAATATGCCTATGGACATCCCTTGCAAAACGTGAAGCTTCGAAGAGAGCATACAATGCAAGCGAGGATCTTCCATCCTCAGAAATATAACAGGATATTTCTCCCGTGGGATAATATAAAACGTGAAAGGTCCATCCCGAGCAGTGGGATTAATCAGCTCTCCAACGTTGCTCTGGATGCTCTCTGAGATGTCTTCCTTAGAATTTAAAACACTCTCAGGCATCGAAATAGTCAAAACCCTAAATTCATTCCATTAAACAGGTTACAGGTTAGTACAATCTTTCAATGGAATCAAAACAATGCAAATGATAGTCGAAACAATCCATCATAGTAGTCAACCTACTCAAATTAAATCTCGGTTCCATGCATGGGAGTAGCACAATAAAGGGTGAGTATGAACAGGGTAACCTCCTAGCAAGTGGAAAGGAGAATCGTTGTTTCTGAATCCATAGATGCATTCTCTATAGTTCCTTGTAGTAATCGATTTCATAGCCACATTGGGAGTCTACAATGTTGATTCCTTCTTCGGTCTTCTGGACATTATGACATCCAGATTCCTTCCATATTTTGATGCCACTTAAAAGCCCGAGGCTTTTGTATCTAGATCTTGCGTCCACTTCTCACAAAGAGCATGACAGAACCTTGAATACATATTCTTGTTACAACATGGCACACGTATTATGGGCTCATCCTCCTTACGAAAGAGGAGACCACGGGCAACATCAAATTGGCATCCTATCAGGGCAGCACGCAACAATCAGGTTCCACCAACAACACTACTTTCAACCCTGCTATTTTAGCAGCTACATCTCTTGTTGCAGATCCACACTTCGCAGTAGCCCATGCAAAAGAAAAATGACTACAAAACAATGTTATTGGAGTCTCCCATGACAAAGCAAGTCCAAGTGCCCACAGTCGCCCACCTTCGCTCATGTCAATGCTGGTTGGCATGATTTTGCAATTAACCTTGCCTTATGTCTACTCATATAGTGAATAACTTTTGACGTGGCAATGTTGGAGTCATGGGATAAGTTAGTTTTATAAGATATTATATTCTTTTTCATATTGATATGGCTCAAGTTTATTTGCGAGTTAGTATAAGATAAAATATACGAACCAAACACACGGTGAGGCTACGCTCACTTCTCTATAATTAAATGAAGTGGATTACATCTTTATACAGGAAAAGACTCTACCGAATAGGTTACATGCAAACCAAAGACAATTAGACTAAGAACTGACTCTTAACACGCCTACAATTGACTCTCACAATTGAAACTTATAACTGATGCTTACAACTGGTGCTTTCTCTATTATTTCCAAATGTATTATTTCCAAATGTATAGAGGTTTAAAATTTTCTCTTTTCCTCGACATTTTTAGCCCTTCATTAAGACTTTACGGTTGTGTTCCATGGAATACTATAAAATTAATGTTATGGTTCTCAATAATATCACTGGTCATTCTTAAGGTTAATATTGTAGCCATTATTGATATGAAAAATTATATTGCAGGGTAGTCTTCAATGTCATATCTGCACACTATTCATTTTCTATCTTTTGGGGGCCCTATCAACCACCCATGCAGTTGTAATGACAAAGAAGGGTCGTGATGGGAATACAAATATTTGTACAGAGAGTATGTGCAGGATTTTATAGCGGTGCTATGTATGTAGAGCTAAGGAGACTCATACAAAGAGATTGAAATACATACAGATTGAGAAATTTTGGTCAATTGGGATTGATTGCTATAACTCCGACTTAAAATTTAGGCAATGTTCCATTAGTTTTGTATATATAATGCTTGTATTTACATACTAATTAACTACACAGGTTATGGACATGTTTGTATAAATTTATGTCCACAAGCAAGCCATGTCTCTATAGGTTATGGACTTGTTTCTGTAAATTTATGCTCATGAATAAGCCATGTATTTCCATGTTGCATAAATAGTTATGTTGAGAATGATAATAGCTATAGGTTATTTTTTAAATCTTGATCTTACGAACACTATACTTGTTGGTTTTTGGAACTACACATAAGTGTGGTAAAAGGACTTTGTAATTTCCACAAGGTAGGTTTGGGCGAGTTCATGATTCGACAAAGCAAGTTTGCAGGTTTTATATAAAGAAAGGTTCTCAACCAACAAAATATGCTTGTGGTTTAAGTCTTCCATGATTGTAGAACTGATACCTTAATTGAAATCTTGACACTATGCTCTCTATCTACCACCTAAAAAATGGGGCCATGCAACTGGATGATCTTGAATGGGTTAAGGCCCTTAAATGGGTTTTTCTACATGATATTAATTCGAAAGAGATTGCCTCACCTACATTCACGTTATTTAGTTGCACCGTGAAATCATAATCCCTTGCAATCTACAATGCTTTTGAAGGTGAGCCAATGTTGTGATTCCTGTGTAATTTTATGGCTAGGTATGTGTTTACATATTGCTTGTGGAAAAGAAATGATTAAGATTTTACTAGTTTTTATTGGTTGTAATCTAAATATGGTTTTATTTGTTGCAATAGAACACAAGAGTTTTTATTGGTTGTAATCTAAATATGGTTTTATTTGTTGCAATAGAACACAAGAGGCAGGGACTAGCTGCTTTGCAACTATTTTCCTTATTATTGATTTAAATTTAACCACATGCATGTTGAAAGCGAGTCAGTGATGCAAAATTAAACTACCAGTTCCGCGACATTGAACTTGGTTTGCTTCAATATCGATAACATACTTCCTCATTGATACATAATTATGCGCAGGTTTCTTTTTCTCTCTCAAGCAGGTTTTGTGTCGAGCTCTAGGAGGAAAAAATGGAACAACATCAACTAGATGGGATATTGTCTGAGAAAAATTATAGTTTTTGATAAGTTGTCGGAAAGGTATTCGGTGTTGGAGATCCCTTCTATGATTAGTATCATTGAATTCCATCAAGTCAAGGTATACTTTATCTCAGAGAGAATTTTTTGCATTTGTAATATGTATGAACACATTCTCTGGAACATTATAAATGTTAGAGGATGTTTGAGTTACTATTGCACTCTCACTTAACAAACTGTTGAACATGTGTATAAAGTTCCCTTAGGGGCAAAGATATTGACTTCTTTAGGGAAAACAAACATAGAGATGTTTTCTCTAGGTGATAACATACTAGGCATCCAAGGCCATCCAAAGTATAGAGGTGACAATTTGTTCAACCTCATGGAAAGCCTTATGGATAAGAATCTAATCGAAGTAAGAAATACTAAGCCGAGAAATTATCCATACTTGTGTTTCCTTTCATTACTCCGATTCTTTCGGGTTAGAAAAGTAGAAAAGTTGGAGACTTATATTACTACCCTAAGCAATTTGCAACAAAAACACGATCAAAATCAGGATTTTTGGCTCATCGTACGGTTATACACAAACTTGAAAATGGAAAATAAACTCGGCGGATTAATTTTCAGGAGAAAATAAGCGATGAGGTTGGCAAATCTTTACAAAACAATGAACTTGAAAATGGAAAATAAACTCGGCGGATTAATTTTCAGGAGAAAATAAGCGATGAGGTTGGCAAATCTTTACAAAACAATGAACTTGAGGCATAAATCTGGCAGGAAATTTGCAAGTTATTTCTGAAGACATGAGGAAGAAAGAACAAGAACATTGATAAAAATTGCTAAAATAAGAAAAAACTTTCATGAGCTCCATAGTGAAAGAGGGCATTGAACAATTCCTAAAACTTAGTGGTGTAACACCCAATTTTCTCCCAAGTGTGTAATTATTATTAAGACTTAATGATTATGGTTGATGGATAGGTTTAATAATAATTTTCCAAATGAGCTGACTGAAGGGAAAGCCTTGAAATACTGGCCATGATACTACAAGTGGAAACGAGTGAAAGAAATTAGGAATCACCCTATTTACTAAAAAAAATCAACCTCCACCTAAAAAACATTGATGACGAGCCCTGTTGATGTGCCGTTCCTTTCTTTGTTCACAAGAAACAAAACCAATTAATGAGAATTGACCTAGTGGTTGGGGCAGTATTGTCTTCCTTCATAAATGCACACATAAATGATATCTTTGTTCACAAGAAACAAAACCAATTAATGAGAATTGACCTAGTGGTTGGGGCAGTATTGTCTTCCTTCATAAATGCACACATAAATGATTGGGTCATTTGAGTTCATCAGTTAGAGGTACACCACAGAGGTGCCCCTTCGATTTGGGAGCTTGACTCCCGGAAGCTTCTGACAGAAGGAAGCACAGGAACTCAGGGAAAAGGGAGAAT
The DNA here is from genome assembly GCA_032191745.1 of Picea mariana. Classification (NCBI taxonomy): domain Eukaryota; kingdom Viridiplantae; phylum Streptophyta; class Pinopsida; order Pinales; family Pinaceae; genus Picea; species Picea mariana. Next base: position 14,953 of record JASDQU010029299.1, on the reverse strand, counting down.
GTTCCAGACGGAAGAGAGAGGCATAGGAGTATGCACAAGTGCAGGCAGAGCATGAGCACACAAGGTGAAATAGAGAAAACTGAGAATTTTTTGTGAGGAAAATATGAGGCTTACCCAGTAAACTCATGGTCGAATTTGGAACATAGAACACCCAGACCCAGACTGGAGCAGAGAAGGATGCGATTTAGTTCTTGTTGGAAATAAATTGGCACTAGTAAGGGAGAATGTTGAGGGACTATATAGTAGTGAAGGGACTCCCTTTTGCAGAGGAAATCCAACTAGGAAGGCACCTAGGAATCTTGTGGTGGCCTTGGTCACAGTGGGCAAAGGGAATTTATGTTGTTTCTAGATAGTGAAGGAGAGTAGCCTTCATAATTAGAACCAGAACTTGTGAGTTATCCTGTGAGGTTCCCCTGGTGGTATCATGACTTGGAACATGGGTGACTTGTTGTAGAAAGTATAAGTGCAGCAGAGCCTATAGTTGGGTGGAAAGGCATTCACCCCCAGTGAATTGGTTGGTTGGCTTTTACTCCTAGACATGTAAGTGTTCACAATGTCCTTTGCAAACATGTTATAAATGAATGTTGATTTCTTGCACCACTTATTTGTGAAAGTTTTGAATGTGATGTATGAATGATTAAGTCTAAATTTGTTTATTGTTGAGCACCATCTCAGAGGGAAGAATCCCCATTGTTTTCAGGTATAAGATACCCAACTTTCGGGACTTGAAATCTTGTGATTTTCCTTGTACTTTGAATGGAAAGCTTGCGGGATATTAAAAAACCTAATTCTCTAGTTGTCAATAGGAGTTGCCCCTTTTGTTAAAATGTGTTGGCCAAAGGCTTGAAAACCCTGGAATGGAATTCCCTGTTAACTATGGAGAGAGGTGGAGAGTTTATTCACCCAGGGGCAAAGACTTCCCCTTGATTTTATTACTAAGTCATGGCGAAGTCCATGATGGACTTAGAAGTCGGCCCTTTTGTTTTCATGTGTATCAACCGGGAGGATTCTAGACCGTAGATCTATCCTCAAGGTAAATCTCGATCATTCATCGGATATCCATGCTCAGAAAGATCCACTCAAAGTGGTCTGTTCAAGAAGAACCGCAAGACCTGTGGGGTTGGTGTTCTCTGAAAGAGGGAAAATCCGATAGTGAGAGCCAGATTACATGTGAGTTATTGATCTGTCGAGGAGACTGACCGAGAATATCTAGACCATAGATCTTGTTTCGGACCTTGTCCGCTATGCTAGTTGTATAGTGGAATTCAGAAGGATCCATGAAGTTGGCGTGGTTAGTGTTCCTGACAAATCCAAGTGGGTGATAGTCGTTGATTTGTCGTAGGGACAAATCCATGAGATCTGAGCCGTCAATTTCACTGCGGACCCAGTCCAACTGAAATCTTATTGGACTCTTGTCGAAATGATAACTGTCATGTGGATTTGAAAACCGGTTGAGATCTGGACCATCGGATCGAAGGACCGATAACCATTGGATTTGTTGGAGAAACCTCTTCTCGAAAGAGTCATATCGGAAAGGAGGTTGGAGTAGGGGTGCGATTTCAAGCAAGTGTGTCTGACCGAAGTAATGGTCGATCACTTCGTTAGCTCAAGTTGATCTGTGTCATCCGATAGCTTAACTATTGACTGTTAGATTGTTGGGGGAGCAGGAGACCCTGTAAGGGGTTGATCATTTTAGGGAACCTGAAATGATTTGGACTATAGATCATGGTAAATCCGGTTCATTGGATCCATCGGATTCTGGGACTACCCACTAACCGTTGTGTGGGTTGGTATAACTGCAAAGATCCCGTCCGTTGTTTTGGTGCGATTGTGATCGTTGGATATGTCGGGAGTAGGGCGTTCGAGAGAAACCGTTTGGAAAGATTGATTTTGAAACTACGTAGCTTGCCTCTCGAACAGGATAGTCCGACCAACTATCTGTTGTTGATCTTTAAGTTCGAATAAATGAGGACCATGGATCTTGGTCGGGTGCGATTGTCCAATGATGTTGAGCCCCACGTCGAATCTTTTCACTGAGGTTTTCCTTGTCTTCAAAATTCGTATGTGCCATGCTTGATGGAATGTCACTGCCACAAACACACACACATACCCTGTTAGCTAGTACAAGTGATGTGGAGGGGTCCACGTTGGACAAATGACGCAATCCAATGAAAGGCCCAAGAAACTTTTAAGGGCCATAACTTTCAGCCCGGAAGTCGGTTTCGAGCACAAGCAATTATTATAACGATCTTGAGGAGCATATTCCATCCAGGGGATTAGATCTGAGAAAGGAGTTGGGTTGAAAAGAATTTTTTTTTGACATCCCACAAGAGTAAGTAAGTATGGTTCAGGGAGTTGGGTGAACTTCAAGTAGGTTGAAAGAATTTATCATTTTTGGAACATTAAGAGGGTAGAAGATGAAATAACTTTCTCTTAGAATGTCTTACATACACCTACATTAAATCACAATTTCATAATATTTGTTACAATATGGACCTTCCTCATGATTTAGGACTACTTCTCTTAAAACTTGGAATACTTCTCTTAAAACTTTCAAAGTAAAAAATAAAATTCTTAAAAAATAGAATTCTAAAATTAAAGTAAGAATAGTGAAGATGATTAATTCATTTTTCCATTAAAAAACTACAATTTCGACAATTCAAAATTACATTTTCAATAATTTTCTTTTATATCTAAAGAACAGAAAAATTACATTTAGCTTTGTACATTCTAAAACTTTACTCGCCTAATTACCACCTCTACTTATAATAATAAATCTATTTCTTAACATTTTTTCAAAATTTTTAATTTTACATAATTTTCATATATTTAATCTCTATTCTCTATCTAATTATTGGTTCAAATCTCATACCTTTATGAGATCTCGATTCTCATCTGGGTGTAAAAAAATAAAAATTGTTTACTTCATCGTGACTCACATGGACTTCATATGGCAATAAAAATTGGATAAAATTTCCATTATGTTTAATTATTTGACAAATAGGGTTTGTCAATGCTTACGTACATTCATGCTTGGATTTTTCTCCGTTGGACCTCCTTGACCTTGTTCGCCCTCATTGACTGCGCCAGACAGCAGAGCTCCCGACGGAAGCCGTTACGCCAGTCTCACCCTTTTGGCGAAGCGAGGGCAAGCCTTGTGCACCAGACAGACTCGCCCTTTACAGATACGTATGTAAGTTACGTCGACTCACGAGCTTATGGCCATCCAAAGCATCCCTATTTTCTTCACGTTGGCGGCTACTTTGTCCCGCACCAGGAAGTTGGGAACCTCTCCATAATGGTACAATCGACCGTCCATGCTATTCCTCTGTTTCTGTCAGAGTCCTGTGAGCAATCGTGCTATGGTGGCTAATTTCCAGCTTGCCATGCAGCATTCAGTTGAGGCAGGTAGATTATAGGTTGTTGGATTTGAAAGCAATTCAGATTTCATGGTCTATAATCCACCTGCCACAGCATTCAATATTTTGTTGGTGGACAATATCCAGCCTGCTATGCAGCACGACGGCCAATATCCAGCCTGCTATGCAGTATTCAATGATGCTGTAGATAGATTAAAGATCATCAAAACTGAAAGCAATTCAAAGATCTGATCTAAAAGCAATTCAAATCTGATATTTACCATCGTGCTAGGTGGTAAATATTCAGCCTGCTATGCAACATTCAATGCTGCTGCAAGTAAATTATAAACCTTTGAATCTGAATTGTTTTCAGATCCCACAGCCTATAATCCTCAGCTCAATTTGAATTTCTATATAAGTGCCATCTTGTTCCGCTTTAGTTCCTTTGTTGTTTTGTTGGAAAATTATAAGCCTTTGGATCTGAATTGTTTTTAGATTCCACAGCCTATAATCCTTAGCTCGATTTGAATTTCTGTATAAGTGCCATCTTGTTCCGCTTTAGTTCATTTGTTGTTTTGTTGGAAATTTTTAGTAAGTATGCTCGTAATCAGCGTCCATGACTTGATGGGAGACTTCAGAATCTGATGTTATTCCCATTATGATGTTATAGAGCTTTTGCCAATCAAGATGTCTCTTCTTCTCTTGATCTGTATTTGTGTCAGAATCTGATGTTATTCCCATTATGATGTTATAGAGCTTTTGCCAATCAAGATGTCTCTTCTTCTCTTGATCTGTATTTGTGTCTCAAGAATAGAAAATTGAAAAATTGGAATCTGATTAAATTCATTTTATATTTGTGTTTCAAGATTAGAAAATTTGAAAACTTTTAAATAATTAGAATCTATTGAATTCATTCAGCAAGATTTATACTGAAATTTCCCTCAACAAAAAATGGATCTAAAATGACCTACCAAACATAAAGGTGTCTAGATTCTTATTTGACAAATACTCATAAACCCACAACCACTCTGATCCCGCGACACAACACTCAAGCAACTTTACCAGATTTTGGTGTTGAATGACCACAAGCTTCGCCTAATTCATAAACTCTTGTTTTCCCTATCTGGATGTTTCTGTTGCATGGATTTCGAGTCATATTTCTATTTAGAAAAATGTTGAATACCCATTTAATGTCGTTACATAACATAAATGTAGTCATGCAAAACAAAGGTCACAATTTTGTACATTCTACCTTCATTCTTTGCCCAAATATTATAGGTAATTTTTTCAAAGGAGACTTCTATAGAGTAGAAAATGTAACATGTTGCATTCATATTTACAAAATATGGAAGAATGAAACTGTATAATCCCAGAGCTAATTCCACTTCCACTGACATCCTAAATGGGGTATAATCCCAGAGCTAATTCCACTTCCACTGACATCCTAAATGGGGATGCTTAATTTGGGGTTAATTACAAGACTAGCGCTTACCTCGAACCCAACAGTTGCTGTCACATGAATAATGGGATTCAAAGCACAATGCTTCAACATCTCTCAAGAAATCTCCGACTAATGTTTACTATTCTTCAGACTTTCATGTGTAGCCAGTGCATGAATGGGGGAGTTCTTAAGTATTTATATTTTCCTTTTTCTCAATAAATGAATTATTATAGTCAAATTTAGCTAGTTTGATTGGATTTTGAGAGTTTGGTTATTTAAGGATGTTTCAGGGTTGTTGGGAGAAGACACTTAAAAAATTCAGTCATGTCAAGGGATGATGTGACCTAGATACCTTGGTAGCAGTTTTTTAGATCATAAATATGGAACATATTAGAAAACAAAAAAAAAAAAACCTGTAAGAAATGATTAGATCTGCAAATTTGAGTGGCTAAATTTATATAATCAAAATGTCCCAAAAATTTAAAAAAAAAATAATGATTTGATTCAAATTTACATAACCAATTCCAACTAAAAAAATAAAACGTTTAGCCAACGCCATGTTTGTATGGAGCGATCTGGATTGTAGCACATTTCTTAAATCCTTGCAAAGATTTGACGTAAATGAATAACCACTAAACAACCAGCCAACGAATATATAAAAAAAAATTCTTATCAACTGACCCTCATTGTTATACAATGCCCTCGAGCAGTGAAAGAGACGTCAGTACTGGACATGCGTATGAAATGTGGCCACAATGAGGTGTCAACTAGTTCTGAAGTCGATTCTGGTAAGGATTTATCGTCTTTACTTCGTAAGTCGACGGGTTCGAGCTCGGGACCCTTCTGCACCTTTCCACACGAGATTTGTGACCCTACTCCAACGATCTGTGACCAGGTTTTCAACTCTGGAATGTTTATAGAGTTCTACGGACTTGGCATTTTCTTCTCCTCTCTTTCACTGCGGAGACCTCTGGAGTCTGAGCTACGCTTCGATCCACGTAGAAATGGCGTTGGGATCAAGACTATCCATGCCAATCCACCCAGCAGATAACTCGTGGGGTAAGTTGCGCCACACGGAACCTCCAGAGTTAGTTAAAGAAGGTACATGTCTTGATGTTGTCTAAACACATTCATGTGAAGAGTTTAGTTCCTCAAGACATCATTCTTGTTTAGTTTGACATTGTTCCATTTATTTTTTTGGTGATGTTTTAAGTAGTGAAGATCAAATACATGCGTGAAGAATGATTCATTTTTAGTGTGGCCATCTTAGGTATTCATATCCATCCAGTCTCAGTTTATTTTGTAACTATTAGTTAAGATAAGATTCTCATCTAGTGAAAGATGATTAGGGTTGGAGTCATTACTTAAAATAATAGCTTGATTGCTTGCATTTCTAGCATTAAAGTCTCCTAATAGAAGGATACTACCTTCATTTTTTATATTGTAGATATCTTGCTTTAATATTTTGTCGAGACAATTCTTATCCATCCATATGTAAGATATTTCATGTGAAACTAGATGTTACGAGAGATGTTCGTTTTTATGTAACATGCTATGCCTCGAATCCCTCTATGAGATGACTTCTTGTTCCATGTGGACACAAAACAAATTCTTTGATATTAGGGACCTTACATTCTTCATGTTCTCAAGTTTCAACCAAGAGAATAATGTCAATGTCACTAGATATCTAGCTTAGTATAAGCCCTTCACTCCATGGAAAACCACAAGAGTTCCAAAAGAGGATCCAGACTATCCCAAATTGCTATTTATCAGTGTCTATCAGTAGTAATATCTTTTCTATTCCATTGCCCATTTCTTCCTTTCTGGCTTCCTTAACCTTTTGAACATCCTTCCTTAATTTAGCTTGATCTTCTGGAATGGGGTCTTTATTTATGAATATTCCAGATCCTTTTAAGCTCAAAATTTTACTAAGTATGTTATATTTATGGGCATTAGAGCTTACCATAAAACAAATCAACCTATCTTTATGTTCAATTGTTTTTCCAAACCTTTTTTTATTATATAAGGCCAATTGTTTCAATTTGTGTTAAGAGGTTCAAAGCTCTTTTGTTATGTCCATGGTGTAACTCTATGATCTTCCATTTGCTCTTTGATATGTTTGATATCCAATTTGTGTTCCACCCTATTTAGGACCAAATTGTTAATGAAACTATCTTCCAACTCTTTAATTTTGTCCCTAAGAATTTTTTTTATTGGTTTTTTTTTTTCTACTTCTCCATTTTGTGTAGTTGAGTCTAAAACCCTAGTAGTTTATTGTCCATCTATCTTTGAGTATCATCTTCGAAGGATCTGAATTTATTATCAAGCATTGCTACTAACTCACTTCTAAGCATTGCTACTAACTCACTTTGAAGTTTGTTTTTTTCTCTCTTCTCTACGTTTTTCTATTGATTCTATAGATTCATGCAAAGGTTTTTCTATTCTTTTTATAGATTCATGCAAACTATGTATGGTTACTTTGTTAGATCTTCCTCTATTAGATTTAGGTATCAATAATGAATTACTCATATTGAAAAGAAAAATAAATAAATAAGAAATTTTTGCACATGATTCATAAAAGGGTTTGAATAGTCACTAATAGAGTTACCTTACACAAACTAGATTTACCCCATAAATACCTTAGATCAGATTTACACAAACTAGATTCACCCCCATAAATATTCATGGAGTAGCACCACACATATAATATTCACCAACTGAGAAATAATATTGACTGCATGAATTCACCATAGAGATAATATTCATAGCCATATGTATTCACCATATAAATAATATTCACTAGAAAAATATATTCATCATTCAAAATGAAAGAGTTCAAAATAAACCATGAAATGTATATTAAGAAAATGAATAAAGTGCATATACTTAATATTAGGAAAGTGAATTATAATTTATTGAGCAATAAAAATCAACCATAAAATGTTCTAAAATTATTAAACTATTTGGTAGTGAATTTAATTTTTAGCATTTAATTTTTTTTCAAAATGTCAAATATAGATATATTATTATACCAATTTTAAAAACTTAAACTTAGCTTTAACATTTAGATAGGTATTATTATTAAATTATTTAAATTTTTCATTAAATTCCATTTCTCTAATATTATTGAAAAATGTACAAGTTCACACTTTTATGCAAAACTACTTGTATTTAATACATTATGCTAATGTCACTGATTTACAATATTATGTTGGATTATACTTAATGATTTTATTATATTTATTTTTAATTTATATATTCAAAACAATTTTTTTTAAATATTTGCTCATAATATTTGCTAAAGTTAATTTTATCATAATTCTCTTTTCTTACATTCTTGTCATTTTAGAATTTTCACTAATTTACAATATTATGTTCGACTATATTTAATGATTTTATTATATTTATTTTTAATTTATATATTCCAAACATTTTTATTTAATATTTACTCATAATATTTGCTACACAGTTAATTTTATCATAATTCTCTTTTCTAACAAACTTGTCATTGTAAAATTTAAAACATACTTAAGAATATGAACATCACCAAAGATAAATATAAACGTCACCAAAGATAAAAACTAATTAATGCTTAACAGCTCTCACCAAACTCTAATGTGCCTGGTCATCCCTCCACCGCCTCTTCCTTTCCTTTGTTACCTTATTTTTTTAGTATGAAATTATCATGGCTGTGGACAAAGTATTACTAAGATATTTGTATAAGGTTTTTTTGGCGTCCATTATCAACGCATTCAAGGTTTGATCTAAACTATGGTTAATTAGATTCATGTTTTGATCTTTTGGGATTAGGACAAGTAGATATTAATCAACATTATTTTGATGCATTATAATATATAACATAAATAAATATTTTAAGAAGTAGATATTTAGTAATATTATTTTGAAAGCATTATAATTTACAATATACCTAAATTATAGGGAAAATAAATATTTCAAGAAAATGTAATAAAAATACAACAAAATTCGTTAAGTTAGAAAATGAACTTATTTCAAATAATGGTTAAAAGAAAAATTATATATTTACAAAGAAATAGATATTTAACAGTATTATTTTGAAAACATTTTTTTTTAGTAAGAAGTTTAATATATTAAGGTCCTGCCAGAGGTAAAAGGGAGTTCCAAAATACAGTGATGGTCCTGTTGAAATTACTGGGTTGTCCCAACAGAGGGGAAACCAGCCCAGTCAACAAACTAGTTCCCATAAACATAGTGATAAATTATAAAAAAGTAATGTCTGAGACAGAGTGGACATCCATAAAAAACGACAAACCAGCTGACACAACATCTAAAACAGCAAGAGCCTAGACACCTGACATGTAACCTGGCCAGGTGGCGTTGAGATCTCCTGTCCATGGTTCCTCTTCGACAACTGTCGTCCCATGTCCCCACAACATCTCGACCTCTTCCTTGGTCTCAGTGCCAAGGTCGTGCCTCGCGGTTTCCTCCTCATCCATGGTCGCGCTCCCAACCCGTTTCAATTCCGACTCTGCTGCATTCTGCATGATGCCACCCCCAGCTGAGGTAGTTGCCCAGGGTTCCTGCTTCGAAGTCGCACGCGCCTGGTCCTCTCCCTCGGCGGTATCTGCTTCGGGTTCCTGCCTAGAGGTCGCTCCCTCCGGGGTCGAAAGGAAAGTCTCATGCATCGAGGAGAGGAGCTGAAGGAAGAGCGCCACCTTTTCATTAGTGAGTTGCAGCTGAAATTACAGGTCCTCCACCCCCTGGAGGAGTTCGAATACGAGGCTGTAGAGGATGGCCAAACTGTCTTTTACCTGCTCGCCATTTGTGGCATCAAAGGAGGGGAGCTCAGAATTCCCAGACTTCCGCGTAGAAGGCGGTCGCTCGTCTCCTAAGGCTCTTGGAAGAGCTGAGCGAGGAGGATGGGTCGAATCATTCACAGGTGGAGCGAGGAGGAGACGCAGAGAAGAGCAAGGCGATCGAGGCATAATTTCTAGGAAATTGGTGCTCGCTGTCAGTGGAGTGGGAGGGGTATTGCTGTGAGGCACAGCCTGGATGTGAAGGGATGGGCCAGTGGGAGGCGGAGTAGGCGAAAAAAATGAAGGCCGCCGAGGTTTCCCTCTCAAACGTCGCTTATGTTTAGGCATAGGGTACATGCAACAAAGGTCGTAGGGTTGGGTGTGGAAAGAAGCCACCGGGGACCAGTGGACCCTGTCAAAAGACGGCCATGGCTGCGCAGGGGAAAGCCCATCAAACCACCAGCAGAGACAATGAACGGAGACCAGGAGAAGATCCATAACAAAATGCGGAGGCTGAATTTGTGCATTAACATCCTTTCCCATCGTCATAAGGGCATATTAAAACCGCAGGAGGGTGGCGGACGGGGGTACGGGCTCGTCACGTGGCTCTGTGCCCTATTGACATAAGCCATCCTCTAACATGCACCAGGTGGTCTCCACTGACACCCCATCCGGAGATTATTTTGAAAACATTATAATATACAACCAAAATAAATATTTCATAGACAAGTAAATATTTAGTCCAACATAAATAAATATTCCAAAGAGAAGTAAATATTTAACATCATTATTTTGAAGGCATTATAATGTACAACATACCTAAACATACTTAATTACAGCGAGAATAAATATTTTAAGGGAAAGTAATAAAATACACAACATTCATTAGGGGAGAAACTAAAATGTAAAATGAACTTATTTCAAAGAAATGTGGAAAGAAAAGTTATCAAGTATAAAGAAATTGAGAAGTAAATTTTTAATATTACATGCAATATAATAAAAAAAATTTAACTATTTTAAATTACAATATATTTGTAAATTTTAATTATTTTAAAAGAATTTAATGAAAATTACAATAAAATTTATTAGGTAATCAAAACTAAAATATTATATATATTCAAAAAAATTATATGAAAAATTGAGATTTATTTTTAAAGTTTGGCAATAGTTATAAGCTAACATTTTTTTTCTCCAAAGTTGAAAGTAATTTTTTTTTCCTCCAAAATTGGGGAGGTCACAAATTCGACTCTATTAATTATTTGGAAATTAAATTCAGTAATCAAAAGCCACCACCATTTACTCAATTTATTATTCATAATCATGAAAAAATAATAATTTTTTTAGTGTAGAATGTTTTCCTTGCAAAAATCATAATAATTAGATTGGTTAAAAGCTTAATAAAAACTATCCATATGACCAAGTTAACATTTTTTTTAGTGTAAAATGTTTTCCTTGCAAAAATCATAATAATTAGATTGGTTAAAAGTTTAATAAAAACTATCTATATGACCAAGTTAACAATTGCACCTAGGCTAAAAAAAACAATGCCAATGCACTCATAATAATAATTTCAATTGATAAAAATGACTTTTTAATACCCCTAATTTAATCTAAGCTTTCAATGAATAATAATCATAAATAAAGAGGCCTAATCTCATCACAAAGTTCTTTCAAAATTAATAAGATGAAAGCAGAGTTGAGATAAACAATAATTGAAAGAAGAAGTAATGTATCCAATCATGATAAATATTACTTCATCTCCAATAGAAGAAATAGTAGAAAATTTACCTATGACATGAAATGTGAAGAATTTAAACAAAATATAAAAGCAAAGGTCTTACTTAATGCACAACAAAGTAGGGGAAATTATGTACTTGTATAATTGTTCTGTAATTTACTGCAGTGGAGGTTGTACCAAGTTGCAACAACTATGACATGGATAAACTAATTAGAAGAGAATGGTTTATAGAAACATAGAGTAGAAGCACATAAACCCTAGAAATGAAAATTGAAATCTCTCTATCTTTTGTAGAAATAATTTTTATTGAAAGTTGTGTATTTTCTATGGGCGCAAAAAGTCCATTTACATTGAATTCCCGCAACCTTTATACAAAAAGTATCATAACAAAATCGGTTACTCAATCCTCTTTTTATGAATTTACAACTATGATGTGAACTTTGATTTCTTAAAATGGATTGATTTGATATGATGATCCCTGGTTTTCTTGAACTAAGGTGAGTCATCACCATTTCTTTGTTGATCAAATGCCCAAATTGGTCTTCAACAGTCGCGAGACACAACAACCATTGGATCAACCTTCATATGCCATCACGACCGTATATCTCACTATAATAAGCTATCGTGTTCATTCATTAATCCGAAATTCAATGGGAAATTTGTTTTAATTAGCTTAATATAGCAAATACTTTCACAGAGGATTCGAATACAAAGTGAACGGGTTGCAAAACCTTGATGTTGTGTTATTTTTAAGTTGTGGGACCCAGATTTACAAGTTGTCCTCCTTTGAACACGTGGAAGCAATTGATTAGCTCTGATAATGTGCACTAATATGCTTTCGAGACCTGAGATTTAATCTTAGTTGTTTATCGGAGCGTGCTTTTCAGAGTGATCTAAGGCGTGAGACTCTGACAAAGAAAAGTGCGAGATTGGATCTTGGTCGTTGATCAACAAGGTTTCTATTGGATCCGTGAATAAATCTAGGCCGCCTATCAAAAAGATAATTTTGGAGTTATACATTGAATTTCATTTCGAACAAAGTATTCAGAAAAAATCCATACCATTCGTCGAAGTAGACGGAAGATAATCCACACCGTTCATCTTAATGCTCAATTCAGAGTCATAGAGAAGATGAAGAATCCTACAAAAAAGGTTTGAGACTTAATCTCAATCATCCTGTAACACCCATATTTCCCCCAGCTTGTAAATATAATTACGTTATTACTAAAAATACTATGGACATATTTGTTATGTGTAAAAGGATGACCTTTTGTTAAAAAGGTAATGTAAATATTTCTTCTATTAAATAAAATGGAAATTGTTGAACAAATGTTGAAGGTGTTGTCGATACAGATTATGATGCATGAGAGGATGGAGATGGGAACTAGTAATGGTTGAGATTATCCCTACCAGTCCATTACTCTACTGGATTTAAATTGCTCAGACCCAAAACATTCCTCCGTTCCAAAGAATTTAATTACTGGTCAAGATGGTAGTTGGGAAGTCCTCCTCAAGAGTCAATGAGGAGATGGGAAGAGTACCCCATCTGGAAACTTCTTGATTTGACCCATGAATTGGGAAATGGACCCACATAATCTTGTTGTAGAAGGTAAGAAAAGAAAGGAAAATTGTGGGAAGAGGGTAGAGAATGCACATGAATGGGTCTGGAGACCATTCCTGAAGTAGAAGAGCATGTGAGGATCTCTGGTTCTGAAGAGAACTGAGAAATTAAATTGTTATGGGTGTAGGAACTGTTGGCAAGTGTTTTCTAACCAAGATGAGAAATGGAGTTGTAGAGGATTTGAGTAATTGGGAGAGAAATCACAACAAACTCTCTTGCTTGGTGGATAGAAAACTGGATTGTCAGGTTCTTTTGGAAGAAGGAGAGTAATCTTTGTCCCTTGTTGTTGTTGAGAAAAAGAAGAACCTATCTCTCTCATAGAATCATGATCTAGCTAGGGGGTGTCCAGTTGAGGAATACACTAAGAGAAACTGTGCCTATGGTTGGGTGGAAAATGGATCACCCTTCAATAATTGGCAATTAATTTCAAGTTTTAGATAAGTGTTTTCTGAGTTTTGTATTGTCTCAATTGGTTTATTTTTTAATATGGGTATTCGATGTGTTAATTATAGTAATAATATTGGGTGAAATCATGAAAGTGGGTTACACTTTTGCTTGTTTTATGAGAAAAAAAATTATATTTTCACAAGTTATTCAACTTCCAACATATAAAAGTATTTTTTTTATTTAGAATTTCACTTTACAGTAAAAACAAAACTTGTGAAGAATTGTGTTAGCTTTCCAATGACTATTTTTCAATTTTTTTTTATCACAATTTGATATGTCAATTTGACAATTGTTTAACAGTATGTTTCTTAAACATGAAATGAATGATAATGAGTTACTTATTTCTACAACAATGTATATATTATTAAACTT
>JASDQU010029298.1:39290-50244 GCA_032191745.1 Picea mariana | reverse complement strand
CATTGAGACAACTTAAGTCACATCCAACGGTTGTGACTTAATCTCATGTTGACTTAAGTGATCCCCACCATCACTAAGTTGTCTAGACATCATGGGGGCCCCTTCCACACTACTAGACACCCCTAGTGTGGAAGTACCTGCCCGAGCTACATAATCTAACAGAGGAGGCTTGCAAGGTATAGCATATGGACAGTTGTCATTTATGGGAAGGCAACAACTTCCAACTTCTCTTTGATTTGCATACCACTTCATATGAAGAGAATATCATTGGCAAAAGACATGGGCAGGTGGTGCCTACCAATTTCCAGTATCATTCTTCTACAGTCGTAGTCTTCCTTCTAAAGCCACCCTTTTATGGCCATATGGAGGATATTTTTGCTATGGAGGGTCCTATGTATTTGAATCCACATGACTGTGGTGAGCCTTTGAGCACCACACTCTGCGATTCATCTGTCGTCAAATGGGAGTCAGCATAAGCACCTGTACATGGGACCCCTGGCTTAAGGACAGCTTCTTGGATTACTTCAGCATTGAGGGTGGAACCTGTACATGGGACCCCTGGCTTAAGGACAAGCTTCTTGGACTACTTCAGCATTGAGGGTAGAACCTGTACATGGGACCATGACTGCCTGTCCCCTGGAAAATTGCGGGTCCCTGATACCTGTCCCAGAGCTCCCCCATCCCTCCCTTCCCTAAACTAGGTGCAACATAGCGTTTTCACAAAAGTGATGGAAAAAAACAAAGGTTGGTCCTACTGTTAAACGCTTCTTATTGCCATCTCAAACTTTATCTTTGAATTCCCTAGCCATATCTTCCTATCAATTTGCTTTCTTCAATATGGCCTATTTTTCTTCATCCAAAGTGTCTTCTTTGGTTGTTACTTGATTAGCACTCTGGGCATTTTAGGCAATTATTTACTCACAACATAATTGCAAGACGTACCAGAACTTGGTGAACTCAGCGGGTGAACTTKKGCAAGTTTTTATTTATAGTATCTTTAACTCCTTGAATGTACATCATTCCTCCTGTGTGASTTTGGATGCTTACTTTGTCACCAACCAACTTTATGTCAACTATTGTTGCAAAAWTYGTACTTGGAAATAACTTGGCCGGGGTCCAAAATGAACGACTTACAAAAAACTAGGGAAAAAATCAGTTTCCTTTGCAAAAAAAGAATGAACATTTAAAAATGCATAAAATGTCATATTTTTTCCCAATGACATTAAAATATAAACTTAAAAAAACATTATATAATCGCATTGGCATTCAATCATACAAAGCAGATGCACATGCCATATATAATATGGACTTTGCAATACTGATGGCAACCGTGCAGCTAATCATAGAGTAATTGTTAAAACAGTTCGGTTGTTTGCAACACCCTGCCAACATTGCTAGAGGTTAACAAAGACAATACATAGGGTTTTACTTTTTTTACATCTTTCCTGTAAGATATTTGAATGCGATTTTGGGTTCCAATATACGTTTGGATTGAATTGGATTGGCACTGTATTCCACAAGGTTCCATGAGATGAATCCTGGTTGAATCCCATGGATTAAATCCTGGATCTCAGGGTTTCATGGAAATGCCATTTTGAAATTTAAGAGGGAAAAAACTGGCCTAACACATGCCAGCTGTATTTCACATACTAATGCCAACTCTAAAATTAGAAATCAAGACAAACATAAAAACGAGGATACAATAGCTACATTCTTGATATTCAGAGTAATTTCAGACATATATGCTGTATTTCTGTTTCCGATTTTTATCAARTCATGATTATCCTATCAAAATCTGTATGTCTTTATTCTGTATTTGATTATTTTTTTTTCCTGTATGATTATWTGCTCTATTTCTTATTTYTGTTTTTATATCTTCTTATGTCTATGACWTCTACCCATATCTTATTGCACCTTGAGCCTTGATCCTGTAAACCAGGATTTTGAAAATGTTGGACCGGAACCTGAAGTCTCACTTTCACTTCTAAGCTAGATAAACTTTACTTAAACTATATGCATATATTTGAGGAAAMAACAGCAGAGAATAAGCAGAGTTAACATGAATTTTGGCTATCATTCTTCATCATTTTGACGTGAATGAATACCAGAGCACAGGGCCTGACAGTAGATTCTTCAAAATACTTCTACGGTGATTACTATGTAATATTTCAACAAGCATTGGTACAACTATTTAATTAATTCATAGTTGCAAACTATCCAATCAACTACTTATTTAATAACTGATTTTTTTATCGATCATGTTACTCTAAACTGTAATGCAGAATACATTTATTGTAACCTGTAACACATAACACCAAGTCGTTATAGTTTTATGTTGTTAAATGTGAAAATTCCTCCTAAAACACAACACTTAACAGTTTATTAATTTTCTGTTCTTTAATAACTGAATCAGCTAGGAAATTTTCTTCACAAAACTTAAATATGCAGCAGAAATAATAACCAGGATCTAACAGTAAAGAAACAACAACAATCACACAAAATTACACAAGATGTTTTGGACAATAGTCCCCGGAAAAACCGAGAATGGGAAAACCGGTACAGCATGTTGAATTATATAGCTTTGGAAGATATTTTCCCTATTGTAACTAATCATGTAAATAAAGTTTTGATATAGTGTTAGCTTTATGTAAAGCATCAAACACAGGACAAGTGTCAACCTTATGCCAAGACAATCATATGCCATGTGTCAACCTCATAGCACCTCTAAGAGGGCTGCTTAGGGTGGTTGTAGTAGGCTAGCTTAGGGAGGCTGCTTAAGAGGGCTGTTTAGGGCGGTTGGAGTGGCCAGCTTAGGGGGTCTGCTTAGGGTGGTGGTATGACAGCTGTTAAACAGCTGTCATACAATCCTAAGACAGCAATTTAGGGCAGCCTCTAGAAGAGACAAAGGAAGTGACCTTTGGGAGCATTAGGAGGTGGCTTTTGGGAACTTTAGAAGGTGACTCTTGGAAGCCAAAGGAGGGCAGGTATGACAGCTGTTATACAACTGTCATACATTCTTAGGGGGCTGCTTAGGGCAGCCAAACCAACCTATAAAAAGGGGCATTCACTTAACATTTATATACCTTTGTTTTGTTGGAGTCTTCTGCTGAGGCAAGGCATCTATTTGCTGAAGTATTTTACTGGTATATGACTGATATCTACTGGAATCTTCTGTTGGTATATGGCTGCTAGTTGCTGGAGTCTTCTGCTGGTATATGGTAGCTAGTTGTTGAAGTATAGTAGTATACTGCTGATACAAGCACTCTATTCTTGCTGAAGTCTTCTACTGTTCTTTGCTGATATAAGGTTGCTACAAATACTGTGTTAAAGCTGCCATAACTCTGCTACAACAAGAAGGAAAGTTAGTTATCTTTTGGTGAGTTTGTCAAGCTGTTACTATAAGTGTTAGTTCAGCTATTTGTGAAGTTTGTAGGTGCTGAAACAAAGGTATTGTTTCAGCCCTTTGAGTCCTAGCTAGTTACTCTAAAGTCTTGTACTGATATTGTACTTTGTTGAAGAATCTAAAGATAATTTTTGGCTGGGTTTTCTACCCCAAGAGGGTTTCTCAGGGTATACTTGTGTTCTCTCTGAGTTTTTCTCACTTTCAGTGATCCTCATATATGCATGATGTATTGGTATGTTGGTTGTATGTTGTAAATTTTTAAATTTACCTACATGCATCAGTTTTTCAATATGGTATCAGACCTTCCCTGAAAGAAGCCATTTCTACAGAGAGTTATTAGATTTGTGAAGGAGACTACAGTATTTCAATTTTTTGAAGGAAGTCAAAAACAAGGACAAGATGAT
This sequence comes from Picea mariana, assembly GCA_032191745.1. Lineage (NCBI taxonomy): Eukaryota > Viridiplantae > Streptophyta > Pinopsida > Pinales > Pinaceae > Picea > Picea mariana. Next base: position 46,437 of record JASDQU010029298.1, on the reverse strand, counting down.
GTTAAGCACTAAGCTTGATGAGAAACTTGAGGGACCTGATAACTTCAGAGCATGGAAGTACAGAATATCCCTTGTTCTGGAAGAAAATGACTTATCAGATTATGTTATGGAAGAGGTTGTAGAACTTGAGGAAGAAGTTAAAGGTAAGTATAGGAAGATTCTGATAAGGGCAAAGAGAATAATTGCAGATTCTATAAAAGATCATCTTATGAAGGAACATAAACAAGAAGATGGCTTTGAGTACTCAACTCAAAAATGTAAAGATGCAAAAGTCTGCATCTATTCATGCCTTCTTTGCAAGAATTTATCAGATTAATGAACAAATTATAGCTATTGATGACTCGGTTGAAGAAGCTGAATTAGTAATGACTACTTTGAATGGACTTTCGAAGTCATGTGACTCTTTCATAAGAGAATCTGTTCAAGAAGTAAGTTAACAAAGTTTAGCAGGCTTTGGGAAGATTGTGTCCAAGAAGAAGAAAGACTGGAAGCAAGAGAAGAAAAGCTAAGTGATGATGAAGATCAAGTTCTTGCAGCCCATTTCAGGAAAGGAAAGAAAAAGAAGGAGAATCATCCTCCACAGAAGAAGTTTCTGAAATTTGAGAAAGGTAAGAGAGACTATTCTAAACTCAATTGTTTCTGTTGTGAAAAGCTGAGACATCTTGCCAGAGATTATCCTCTCATAAAAGAGGTCAAAGAAAGGAGGAAAAACAAAAGACATCATGCTCATATTGCTGAAGATGATGAACCTATTTTCAAGAGAGAAAGAAAATAAGATTCAGATGAAGAGTATGTTTTGGTGGTAGCTCTTACTAATTCAGTAAATTATGATGATGAAAGTTGAAACATGGCTTGTGCATAGTGGTGCCTCCAGGCACATGACTGGTTTTAAAGACTCTCTTTCAAATCTGACTAAGAAAGATTCTTCTCATTAGGTGAGACTGGGTTATAACTCGTCCTATCCTATTAAGGGCATAGGGAATGCTTTTTACATCTTAGATTCAGGAAAACATTTGGAAATGGAAAATGTTTTATATGTACCTGGTCTGCAAAAGAACCTCCTATCTATTTCAGGATTGGAAAAGAAAGGATTCCAAGTAGCTTTTGTTGATGGCCAAGTTCTTATGTGGCCGAGAGGAAAGAATATTGATGATGCTATTATAATTGGTATACATGAAGATGGGTTATACAAGTTAAAAGGAAAGGCAGATCAAGCCTTAGTACACAGTACTATAAACCCATGTGAATTGTGGCATATAAGGTTCACTCATATTCACTATAAAGCCTTGCCAGTTGTCAGCAAGATGGTGAAAGGCCTTCCAGAAATTCAAGTGTTCCACGATGGTGTGTGCAAAGGATGTGCACAAGGAAAGAACGTGAAAAAGCCTTTTCCAAGCAGTGACGGTAAAGCAAAAGGAGTTGTGGATCTAATTCATTCAGATGTGTGTGGACCTATGTCAATCACTTCACTCAGCGGGTATGCTTACTATGTTTATTTATTGATGACTTTTCTCGCAAAACTTGGATTTATTTCTTAAAGAATAAAGATGAAGGTTTTAAGATCCGATAACGAAGGAGAATTCACATCTGGTGAATTCAAGGAATTCTGTAGAGAAGGTGGGATTAAGAGGGAGCTTTCTACTCCATACAATCCTCAACAAAATGGTGTTGCAGAAAGAAAGAACCGATCAGTTATGGAAGCAGTTAAAGCCATGATTCATGATAAGGACTTATCAATGTACCTTTGTGCAGAAGCAACAAGGACTGTTGTATATGTACAGAAAATAAGTCCTCATAAAGTTCTTGAAAATAAAACTCCAGAAGAAGTGTTTTCTGGAAAAGTTCCAGAGGTTAGTCACCTAAGGATATTTGGTTGTCCAGTGTATATTTATATTCCCAAGGACAAAAGGACAAAGTTGGATCCTTAAGGTAAGAAGGGTATATTTGTCGGATACAGTGAAACATCAAAGGCATATAGAGTATATGTTCCTGGATACAAAAAGATTGAGATCAATAGAGATGTTATCTTTGATGAAGATGCAAATTTCGGCAAATAAAAAAAATAATCATGTAGATGAGGTACATGATGAGGAACCTACAGCTTCTAAAGTACCAGATATAGAAGAAGAAGAGCATGTACCTGAGAATCATGATATGATGGAGCCTCAGAAACCTGCTGATTCACCCACATAAGTGATTACATATTAGAGAAAACCAGGTTGGGCTCGTGAACTCATTCAAGATGCAGAAAGATATGGTGCCCCAAATAAGAATTTCAGAGAAAGTAAAAGACCTCGATTATATTCCAACTATGTTGCACTTGTGTCTAACATCATTGATGCAGAACCTTCTAGCTATGAAGAAGCAGCTGAGAAGAAAGTGTGGCAGGATGCCATGATTGAAGAATATCAACCAATCATGAAAAACAATGTTTGAGACATAGTTCCGAGACCAAAAGAAAAATCTGTAGTAACATCTAAATGGTTATACAAAATCAAGCATGCTATGGATGGTAGTATTGAGAAATACAAAGCAAGGTTTGTAGCTCGTGGGTTCTCTCAGAAAGAGGGAATAGATTACGAAGAAACCTTTGCTCCTGTGGCAAGATACACTTCCATTAGACCTACTATGGCTATAGCTGCAAAGATGGGATGGAAACTACATCAGATGGATATACAAACTGCTTTTCTGAATGGTGTGATAGAAGAGGAAGTGTATGTGGAGGAACCACGAGGATTTGAGACATGTGTGTAGATTAAAGAAAGCTTTGTATGGCTTGAAGCAAGCACCCAGGACATGGTATGGAAGAATTGATAATTTTCTGATGAGCTTGGGCTTTATCAAGAGTAAAGCAGATTCCGATCTCTACTATAAGATTGAGAATGATGATCAGGTGATCTTACTATTGTATGTGGATGATCTGTTTCTAACAGGAAATGAAAAGCTCATCACTGATTGCAAGAAGAAGCTTGCTTCATAATTTGAAATGAAAGATCTGGGTCGGATGCACTATTTCCTAGCTCTGGAAGTGTGGTAAAATCCAAGTGAGATTTGTCTTAGTCAAGGAAAATATGTTGTGGAAATTCTAAAGAGATTTGGAATGATGGATTGTAAATCCATGACTACACCTATGACGACAAATCCAAAGTTATTATGTGATACTTCATCAGAGATAGTGGATGCCACTTTGTATAGGCAAATGATTGGTTCGTTGATGTATTTAACGAATACAAGGCCAAACATATGTTTTGCTGTGAACACTTTAAGTTAGTATATGGTTGAACCCATACATGTTCATTTGATCGCAGCAAAACATGTGATGAGATTCTTGAAAGGTATTGTTGTTCTTGAGTTTATACTTTAAGGCTTTAAAGTATTCTGTCAAGGCATCTGAAAGAAACAGAGGGAGCTAAGAAGAAAAAAGACTGATAAAAAGGTAAAGGCTATTGTCGGTTTCTCAACTGTCTCTGTTGAAATTCCCAGTTTTCCTGGATACTGATATCTCTCTCAATCGCTGCCCATGAACGTTCTAAATCAACCCGGTTATTTGCTGTTTGTAATATAATGTTAAATACATTTAGAGCAATGCTGGTTTGATCCGAGAGACCGGGCTCGATGTTAGGCTGCCTTGCAACTGGTACTGTCATGAAGGAGGAAAGTAAAGGAGGATAAAGTTCTGTGTTTTCTTTTTAGGCTGATTATCTCTATTCCATAATGTAACAAGAATGATGTCAATACACAAATAAATAGTATGATCAAATTGTAGGCCTTTTCTTGTATCTGAGTTAAATTTTAAAGAAAAGAAACATGCATGATATGGAGAAAAACATAAAGCTATTAGCAAAGTGAGGCATCAATTTCAGAGGAATCTCACATTTGTAGCATAAGACTATGAAATGGGAAAAATATTAATGAAGCATATGATGTTGAAATCTAAGCATCTACAGGTCTTGTATCTGTTGATAACGGATACAGAGGAAAAACTGTAAATGATTTGAAATAACAAGAATAATAATTTCCACAGTAGAGGTTGCACTAAATTGTGGCCAAGCATTCATCAATTAAACATATATAAGCAAGATGAGATGACAGGGAAACACATAACTCAAAAGTGACAAGATCCAGAATCTTCAATCTGCATTTCTATTAATTTAGAGTTTCTTCAAAATTACTTCGTCAACAATCTTTCTCAGAGAGATCAAAAAGCCTTCTTTTTGTCTTCGTTCCTTGTATTTATTCAAGGTCATCCATACTTGATGGTTAACAATCTCCTACTTCCTAGGAGAAAAGTAGTTACAAAACTGCAACCTTAACCGTTGCACGATTAACTTTTGTTTATCTATCATTCCAACAGTATGAGTTTCCAAACGATACTTCATTGCTTAGTCGAAGTCTCTCCCTCCTTTGATGCTACACATTCAATACATTTCTTCAGAAAATGGACAAAGTTTCTAGGAGGTGTTGGAAGATCTTTAGTCTCAAACAGATAAAACTTTCTTTGTACCTTTGGGAACCGGTCTTCAAAACCTTGGTTGGAAAACTTGATCACTTGCAATTTTAAACTGGGCTGTACCAACCATCTGTTTATTAGGTTGGCATCGATTTCTTCCAATTGTAAAATTTCAATCTGAATCTTCTTCAAACCTTCTTTGCAGTCCAACTGCTACTTTTCAATGTTTATCTGCCCCAGTGACTTGGAGTAGTCATCTTTTTCAATCCCTAATGCTTGCTTATCCAAAGAATCGAAGATTCCTTCACAATCATCTTTGATTTCTTTGACTATCTTCTTGCTCTCAGACATATTTGTTTCCCATACCTTGAGCATGATGTGTCCTTTTATTTGTTCCGTGACAGAGAGCTTTATATTTTTTGTCGCCTCTTTATTCCCTGAACATGCAACCGCTTTCTGGAAAGTATTCCTTGCTGCTTTAGCTTCCTTTTCTAGTAAAATAATATTATCAAGAGATTTGCTTACCTCTTGAAGGTAATTCTGGACGATCCCTATTTTGGAGATCAGTCTTTGCTGCTCGGCTTCTATCTTTGTATGCGTTTCCAGCGAGAGGGTCTGGAAATCCTTTAAATCTATAACCCGGCCTTCCATCAAATTTAACTTAGCATGTAACTGTTCTGCATGCTCCTTTTGCTGAGCAACCTGCATCTGACTTGCTTGTATCCTCTGGTTCATTTCGTCCAGGCTTGATTTGAGTGATTGAATTTCTAGCCTTTTGACAGCCCTGGTTTGCTCCAAGCTTTTACTCACCTCTTCTCTGTTGTTCTTCTCAGCATTCTTTAACTGATCCTGTAATTGGGCTATCATGTTATTACTCTTCTTTATCCTCGTTCTCATGTTTTCCACGGTAAAAAAGTTTGCTGTTGCCATGGCTCGCATGGAACCTGCTATCTCTGTAGTGAAATCCTCCTCCTCCAAATTCTGTCCATCTATCAAGACTTTATGCTTTTTTACCATACTCCCCTCCTTCATATACATCTCTTGTTTCAGGATGACCTTCCTCTTTCTGCTGAAAAAATAATCAGAAGGAGGAATCTCATCTATGGAGATAGAGGTGAGGTCATCAACAAATAGGGCTCCCGTCTGTGGGAATCCAAAAGCGGACTGTAAGGGGGTTAAGGAAGCTATGGGACTTCCTAGCTCTGTAGATCCTTTCCCTCCTATCGCTTTAGGTGTATTGACATCAACACCAGGTGATGAAGGGGGAGTAAGCTTACTGGACTCGGGAGGTATCCTGGACCTCCTCTCTGCTTCTGTCTCTGGTTTTTTCGTCTGTAAAGCCTCTTTGTTTTGTGGGGGCCTTTCAGTATCCCGTGGGACTTTTTCGGGATTGCCCTTCTCCTGTGCTTCCTGTTCGAAGCTTGGGGGAATATTTTCTTGCTTCTGGGGGAGGGTGATTGCTTCTCCTTGCAGTACTTTGGGAAGACCACTCTGTCTATGCTTCTGAAAGGTCCGAAAACTAGCTTGCAGGTCGGACGACAGTGTCTGTACTCGTTCTAACACTTCTTTATAAGTCTTAGTCCCTTTGAACATGTCATCCCAAGGGGACTCCTCATGTTCATATGCTTTCATATTGCAGTGGGCTAGGTGTTTCCCCACTAACTGGTAAGGATCGTGCTTCCTGTGCTCGAGGTCTACCAATTTGACCCCCTCCAGTGCTGCCGCTTCAACCTTGGAATGACCCAAGTTGAGAAGTGAAAATTTTCCAATCTGAACGGGAAAAACAAGCCAAGATTTCTTTTGAGATGTCTTTAATTCTATCCCGATTCCACCCGTTACTATTTGATAAGCTACCTCCCTGCACACTAGTCTGTCAGGGAGGAATTTTGGGAGCGCATGTGGAGGAATCGAACATTCGAAAACTCTGATGTAGGAGAAATTCTCCTCTATAAACCAGTTAGCAATTGCCCGAAGGCTCCCTATGACCAACTCTGAAATGTGGGGGGGGTGCACAGTCGTATAGCATCTGGTGTAGTGGTATTACCACGAAATGACAAATCTCATAGAATGAATCTTTGGTGTTTTCTTCCCAAAGTTTAGAATGATATTCATGAATAGGCTCCGGGTAAGTCGGATTCCAACTCCAATTCATCAAAGGGAAAGGAGTTGAGAAGCATATAGCATCCATGATGTATGCGGACATATAAAAGGATGCTGTTTGGCCTTTTGATCTTGCAGTCTAGTACTCCATAACCTCTCTCGCTATGTTATTGGATAAAATCTTATCCCAATTGAAGCTGTAACCTTCTGCAGCCTCATGCAAAAGAGGTACCCATTCTGCTGGGAAGTGGGTAGGACTTTCTTTACCAAAAAGCCTACATAACATCATTGCCACATAAACCATATACTCGTTTAAAGACGCCGTGGCGTAAACACCATGTGTGTCGGCCCTGAATTTTGCTTTGTTTCTCCACCAGTCTTTTATTATGTCAGGATACGTTTGGTCTGACTCAAAACATTCTTTCCTCTGAAACTCACTAACGAAATCTTTATTATAAATGTATTTGGGACAGGAAGACAATTTATACATTACTTGTATATGTTCTGGTCTGAAAGAGCCGATGACGACCCCTCGGCTGTCCAGAATGCTCCTTGTTTGCACGTCCGCTCGCCCTAAAGCCCAACTGATCATGTCGT
>JASDQU010029296.1:10028-27187 GCA_032191745.1 Picea mariana | reverse complement strand
CATCAAGGTCCCGAGGAAGCTTTTGATGAATCTGAACCTTGGTGAGTTGTTTTCCTTGTTGAAGACGCTGTCCCGCTTAGCTTGTTGAAGGTTGTTATGAACCTGTTGCTGGAGGGGTTGGATCTGTTCAACCTATCTAGCTGCATGATCTGCCCTACTGTGTGAGGACTCTGTCAATGAAGAAGTAACATGAGGAGTATGAAGGACTCTCTTATATCTTTTCTTGATTGGGAAGTGTGGATGCATCCTTGTAGGTGAAACCAAAATGTCTTTGTGCTCTTATACAATCTTATTGATCTCCTTCTGTTGGATAAAAGGCTCTTGGGCTAAGGCTACAGTGGTTGCAACGTCCTTCTGCTCACCTTCTGATTCGATTGTGAAGAGGCTAAACTTTGTAGTGTGAGAGATTACTTTACATAACTGATTTGGCAGGACAATAGTCAGAATTACCTCTGGTGTCCTTTAGAGCTGACCCACAAGAGTAACAATGAAACTATGGGGTCGAGTCTCATAGAAATCATGACACTTCCACATATATAGTTGGCATAATAAAACATCACAGACTTCTAGAGGGGGAAAATTTCACAATACCTCATCCTTGAAGGGCTTGATGCCGTATGACAAGCGACATTGCTGGCTGACACGAAGATCGTGTCCCTGGCAGAGCCATCCGATGTTGTATGGTTGCATGTGTGGTGTTGTCTAAAAATCCAACTTCTTGATGACCTCTGCTGAGATTATTCTATTTTGGCTTTCGCTATCAACAATAAAATGCAACAGGGTCCCCTTCACCCACATCTGTGAATGGAAAAGGCACTCCCCCTCCTCAGGATCCTTTGGTTCTTCTGGTTAGAATTTTTTGGTCACGAAAATAACAATGGGTTTTGCATCAATGATTTTTATCCTTTTATTGTTTTCTGAATCAGAGTCCAAGTCACGGATCGACTCGGTTTCTTTAAGCTTGACTACCAATGACTGTTTCGAACGACATTCATCGGTGTTGTGCCAATATATTTTGTGGAAAGCGCACCACTTCCTAGTGTCCTTCTTCGTCTTCCCATTGCTTTTCTTTACTTGTGGTTTGGACTTGTTGTCTTGAGGTTGATTGTTCTGTGAGTTAGGTATACCTTTACCATACTTTGGTTTTTGTGGATTTGCAGACCCAAATTCCCACTTGTTCCGCTATTTAAATTTCTGCTCAATTTTGAAAACAAATCTATAAGAGAATCCCAGTGATGAGATGTCCAGAAACTCAATTTCGGTTTGGATGTACCTATGTAGAGCCCCGCGGTATTTTAGAACCAGATTCCGCTCGGAGTCTTTGATACCCAACTTGGTGCGCAAGGTATGGAAGGTATTTGTGAAATCCGACACTGTTTGGTCCCGCTTTTGATGTAGTGTGGTCCATCTCATGTACTGGTCATCATAGTTTCCCACAGATAAAATATAACTCCTTGATCACATCCATAAAAATATCCCAAGTGGGATCAACCCCAAATATTCTAGACTCCTTTGTGGATTTTTCTCCCAGTAAGTTTTCCACGAATGTTTGACATGGGGGAGAGCCTTAAGGAGTATGAAGGTTATATTTTCTCTGTCAGAAAAAATGTCAACATAGAAATGACCTTTTAGCAAATTCAACCATTTTTCCAAAGCATTCGCATCGATCTGACCTTCAAATATGGGAATATCAAAATTAACTTGTACCTTGAATGGGGTAGCATCTCCAAAGTGTCTGTTTGACAAAGACATGCCTATTATTGTCGACAACCGTTGAAGGATTTGGGTAAAATTAACCAACATCTTGTTCCTCTGTTGCGCAAGGGCTTCCATGAGAAACATATTGATGAGATCTTCTGCTCCCTCGTTTCTCTTCTCTTCCACCATGGGAGGCCGCTTCCACTGACATGAGTGGTTATCTTCAAGGGAAACTAGCTCGAGACCCAACTCTCTCTATCCTGACCTCGTTGGGGACATGCACAAGAAACGAAAAGGAGTAGCCTGCTTTGACATCACTGATCTGAATTATTTTGAGAATGAAATGAAGGCGAAGATATAACAATGAAATATATAGAGATATTGCAATAAACACAGAGATACAATAATGCACAATTTTTATTAATGAAAAAAATGTACATAAACTGTAAAAATACAGAGTGAATAAAATTGCTAGAATGGTGGAAACTTATATATGATAAGAGATGTGAAAACTACGCTCATTTGCAGGAAGACAATAATTAGAATGAGGCTCCAAAGAATTTTTAACATAAATTAAATCCAACACCCTAACCCCGGAAGATGAAAATCCATAATATTTGTGGGCCTCGATGGGGGTAGTTGATATGTCAACTTCCGAGAAGTAAAAATTCCGCAAGTGGTCAAGACATGCTCTAACAGGCCTTTGCCCCGCCAAAAGTACAAAAAAATGTTGTTTAGGGCCTCAAAATGGCTCTGGAAGTTTGGGACTCGAAAAACTATAAAAAATTGCCAAAATGGAAAACTGTTCTTTGAGGCAGTGGAATAGGTGGGTGGCCACCGATATCCACTTGGATCAATCCTCGCCCCTTAGGAAGCAATGGTCCCCATTGTGTCAAGGTCCCGGGGAATATTTTGTTGAATCCGAACCTTAGTGAGCTTCTTCCCTTGTTGAAGAAGCTATCTCGCTTAGCTTGTTGAAGGTTGTTATAAACCTGTTGTTGGAGGGGTTGGATCTATTCAACCGATATAGCTGCATTATCTACCCTAGTGTGGGAGTAATCGACTGGTGAAGATGCAGCATGAGGAGTTTGAAGGGATCTGTTATATCTTTGCTTGAATGGGAATTGTGGAAGCATCCTTGTAGGTGAAGCCAGAATGTCTTTGTGCTCTTCTACAATATTGTTGATCTGCTTCTGCTGGATAGAAGGGTCTTGGTCCGCGGCTACAATGGTTGGAATGTGCTTCTGTTCACCTTTTGATTAGATTGTGAAGAGGCTAAACTTTGGAGTGTGAGAGATTACTTTGAGGAACTGTTATGGCGGGACAATAGTTGGAACTACATCTAGTATCCTATAGAGATGACCCCCTATAGTAACAATGACACTACGGGGTCGAGACTCATAGACAACATGATGCTTCTAGATATATGGATGGACTAACAATACGTCACATAATTCTAGTGGGGAAACATCACACAATACCTCATCCTTGAAGGGATTGATGTCGTATGACATGCGACATTGATGGCTGACACGAAGATCGTGTCCCTGGGGGAGCCATCCGATGTTTTATGGCTGTGGGTGTGGTGTTGTCGAAAAATTCAACTACTTGATGACCTATGTTGAGATGAGGTTCTTATAGCTTCCACCATCAACAATAAAATGCATCGAGGTCCCCTTCACCCACATTTGTGAATGGAAAAGGCACTCCCCTCCTTAGGATCCTCTGGTTATTCTGGTTAGATTGTTGTGGTCGTGATAGTAGGAGTGGGATCTGCATCAATGATTTGTCACCTTTTATTGTTTTCTGGATTAGAGTCTAATTCAGGGACCGAATCTGTTTCTCTGAGCTCGACTATCAATGAATGTTTTGAGTGACATTCATCGATGTTGTGCCAAGGGATTTTATGGAAGTCACACTACTTCATAGTGTCTTTGTTCGTCTTACCATTGATCTTCTTTTCTTGTGGCTTGAATTGGTTGTCTTGAGGTTGTTTGTTCTCTGAGTTAGTGATTCCTTTACCATACTTTGGTTGTTGCGGATTTGTAGACCCAAATTCTCACTTGCTCTTCTATTTAAATTTCTACTCAATTTTGACAACAAAGCTATAAGCGACTCCTAGTGATGAATGTTTAGAAACTAAATTTCGGTTCGGATGTACCTGTGTAGAGCCCCACAGTATTTTAGAACCAGACGTTGCTCAGAGTCTTTGATACTCAGATTGGTACGCAAGGTATGTAAGGTATTTGTGAACTCCGATATTGTTTGGTCCCACTTTTGATGCAGTGTGGTCCATCTCATGTACTGGTCATCATAGTTTCCCACAAGGTAATATTTCTCCTTGACCACATCCATAAAAATATCCAAAGTGGGCTCGACCCCAAATATTCCAGAATCCCCTGTGGAGTTTTTCTCCCAGTAAGTTTCCTACCAATGTTTTACATGGGGGAGATCCTTAAGGAGCGCAAAGGTGATCTTTTCTCTGTCGAAAAAATTGTGAACAGAGAAATAACCTTCTAGAAAATTTAACCATTTTTGAAAGCATCCGCATTGATATAATATTCAAATATGGTATATCAAAATTAACTTCTACCTTGAATTAGGTAGCATCTCCAAAGCGACTTCTTGATGAAGACACGTCTGTTATTTTCGACAATCATTGAAGGATTTGGGAAAAATTCTCCAACATCTCGTTCCTCTGTTGCGTGAGGGCTCCCCGAGCAACAAATTGATGAGATCTTATGCTCTCTCATTCCTCTTCTCTTCTGCCATCGGAGGCCACTTAGGTTGGTAAGAGAGGTTATCCTCAAGGGAAACTAGCTTGAGACCCAACTCTCTATATCCTACCCTCATCGGGGACATGCACAAGAAACGAAAAGGAGTAGACTACTTTGATACCATTGATCCAAGTTATTTTGAGAATGAAATGAAGGCAACAATATAACAATGAAATATACATAGATATTGCAATAAACACAGAGATATAATAATGCACAATTTTTATTAATGAGAGAAATGTACATAAATTGTAAAAATACAGAGTGAATAAACTCGCTAGAATGGTGACAACTTATATCTGAGAAGAGATGTGATGGATACAATCATTTGCAGAAATATGAGCATTAAAATGAGGCTCCAAATTCATTTTTAACACAAATAAAATCCAAAATCGTTACCCCGAAAGATGAAAATCCAAAAGATTTGTTGGCCCCGATGGGGGTAGTTGATATGTCAACTTCTCGGGGGTGTAACTTTTGCATACGATCTTTGTTTGGGGAATTCAATACCTCGTCGGAAAGGTATATCTGAGAAGAAAAAATTACGCCATTGGTTTGTTCATGTAATAGAAAGCAACTTCCTCCCAAAAATTCCAAAAAAATTTCTTTTAGAGCCTCAAAACGACTCCATAATTTTGAGACTCGAAAAACTGTAAAAAACTTCCAAAATGGAAAATTGTTCTTTGAGCCATTGGAATAGGTGGGTGGCCACTGATATCCTCCTGGATCAATCCTCCCCCCTTAGGAATAAATGGTCCTTATTGTGTCAAGTTCTCGGGGAAGCTTTTGCTGAATTTGAACCTTGGTGAGTTGCTTGCCTTGCTGAAGAAGCTGTCTTGCTTAGCTTGTTGAAGGTTGTTACGAACCTGTTGCTAGAGGTGTTGGATCCGTTCAACCGATTTAGCTACATGATCTAACCGAGTGTGGGAGGACTCTATTGGTGAATATGAAACATGAGGAGTATGAAGGGCTATGTTATATCTTTGATTGATTGGGTAGTGTGGAGGCATCCTTGTAGGTGAAGCCAAAATATCTTTATTGTCTTCTATAATATTGTTGATCTGATTCTACTAGATAGAAGGGTATTGGGCCGAGGCTAAAATGGTTGTAGTGTCCTTCTGTTCACCTTCTCATTGGATTGCAAAGAGGTTAAACTTTATAGTCTGAGAGATTACTTTGTGGAGCTATTTTTGCGGGACAATAGTCAGAACTACCTCTGGTATCCTATAGAGATAACCCCCTAGAGTAATAATGACAATACAAGGTCGAGACTTAGAGGAATCATGACACTTACACATATATTTCTAGCCTAACAAAACATCACATAATTCTAGTGGGGAAACATCACACAATACTTCATCCTTGAATGGCTTGATGTCGTATGAAAAGAGACATTGCTGGCTGACACGAAGTTTTTGTCCCTGATTCATCAGAACGAAATGAAGGCAGAGATATAACAATGAAATATATAGAGATATTGCAATAAACACAAAGATACAATAATGCACAATTTTTATTAATGGGAGAAATGTACAGAAGCTTTAAAATAATAGAGTGAATAAACTTGCTAGAATGGTGACAACTTATCTCTGAGAAGAGATGTGACAAATACACTGATTTGCAGGAAGATGATCATTACAATGAGGCTCCAAAGGCCTTTTTAACATTAAAAAAATCCAAAACCCTAACCCCAGAAGATGAAAAGCTAAAATATTTGTAGGCCCCAATGGGAGTAGTTGATACATAAACTCCCCCAGGGTGCAACTTCTTCATACGATCTCTGTTTGGGGCGTTTAATATGTCATGGGAAAGGTCTATTCGAGAAGTACAACTAACGCCTCAAAAGTCCAAAAAACATCATTTAGGGCCTCAAAACGACCCCGAAAGTTTGGGACTTGAAAAACTATAAACAACTGCCAAAATAGAAAACAGTTCTTTAAGCCTGTGGAATAGGTGGGTGGCCACCGATATCCACCTGGATCAATCCTCCCCCCTTACGAAGCAATGGTCCCCATTGCGTCAAGGTCCCGGGGAAGATTTTGCTGAATCTGAGCCTTAGTGAGCTGCTTGACTTGCTCAAGAAGCTGTCCCACTTAGCTTGTTGAAGTTTGTTATGAACCTGTTGTTGGAGTGGTTGGATCCATTCAACCGATCTAGATACATGATCTACATGAGTGTGGGAGGACTATGTTGGTGAATATGCAACATGAGGAGTATGAAGGGGTCTATTATATCTTTTCTTGATTGGGCAGTGTGGAGACATCCTTGTAGATGAAGCCAAAATGTCTTTTTTCTCTTCTACAATCTTGTTGATCTGCTTATGCTGGATAGAAGGGTCTTGGGCCAATTCTACAGTGGTTTCAATGTCCTTCTTTTCACCTTCTGATTGGATTGTGAAGAGGATAAACTTTGCAGTGTGAGATATTACTTTGTGGAACAGTTTTGGCAGGAAAATAGTCAGAACTACCTATGGTATCTTGTAGAGATGACCCCAGAGTAACGATGTCACTACAGGGTTGAGACTCATAGACAACATGACGCTTCCACATATATGACCGGTCTAACAGAACATCACAAACTTCTTGTGGGGAAACATCACACAATACGTCATCCTTGAAGAGCTTGATGTCGTATGACATGAGACATTGCTGGCTGACACAAATATCCTGTCCCTAGTGGAGCCATTCGATGTTATATGGCTGCGGGTGGGGTGTTGTCGACAAATCCAATTGCTTGAAGAGGTTCTTCTGGCTTCTGCTATCAACAATAAAATGCAACGGGGTCACTTTCACCCACATTTGTGAATGGAAAAAGTGCCCCCCCTCCTTGGGATCCTTTGGTTCTTCTGGTTGGATTGTTGTGGTCCTGACAGTAGAACTAGGTTTTGCATCAACTTTTTGTCGCCTTTTATTCTTTTCTAAATCAGAGTCCAAGTTGAGGCTCGAATCTATTTATTTAATCTTAGCTACCAATCACTATTTCGAGTGACATTCATCGATGTTTTTCCAAGGGATTTTGTGGAAGTCACACCACTTCCTAGTGTCCTTCTTCGTCTTCCCGTGGCTTGGACTGGTTGTCTTGAGGTTGATTGTTCTGTGAGTTAGGTATTCTTTTACCATACTTTGGTTTTTGCGGATTTGCAGACCCAAATTTCCGCTTGTTTTTTTATTTAAATTTCTGATCAATTTTGAAAACATATCTATAAGCGGATCCCAATGATGAGATGTCTAGAAAATCCATTTCAGTTTGGATGTACCTGTGTAGAGCCCCACGATATTTCAGAACCAGATGCTTCTCAGAGTCTTTGATACCCAACTTGGTGCAAAAGGTATGGAAGGTATTTGTGAAATCCAACATTGTTTGGTCCCGCTTTTGATGTAGCGTGGTCCATCTCATGTACTGGTCATCAAATTTTCCCATAGGGTAATAATACTCCTTGAGGACATCCATAAAGAATTCCAAGTGGGCTTGGCCCCAAATATTCCAGACTCCTCTGTGTATTTTTTCTCCTAGTAAGTTTCGCATCAATGTCTAACATGGGGGAGAGCCTTAAGGAGTGCAAAGGTGATCTTTTCGTTGTTAGAAAAATTGTGAACATAGAAATAACCTTCTAGCAAATTTAACCAATTTTCCAAAGCATCCACATCAACCTGACCTTCAAATATGGGAATATAAAATCTTACTTGTACCTTGAATGGGGTAGCGTCTCGAAAGAGACTACTTGATGAAGACATGCCTATTATTGTCGGCAATCGTTGAAGGATTTGGGAAAAATTCTCCAACATCTCATTCGTCTTATGCGCAAGGGATTCCACGAGCAACAACTTGATGGGTTCCTCTTCTTCCTCTTTCCTCTTCTCTTCCACCATGGGAGGCATCTTGGGATGGCAAGAGTGTTCATCTTAAAGGAAAACTAGCTCGAGACCCAACTCTCTATATGCTGACCTCGTCGAGGACATGCACATGAAACAAAAAGGAGTAGCCTGCTCTGATACCACTAATCTGGATTATTTTGAGAATGAAATGAAGAAGAAGATATAACAATGAAATATACAGAGATATTGCAATAAACATAGAGATACAATAATGCACAATTTTTATTAATGAGGGAAATGTATAGAAACTGTAAAAATACAGAGTGAATAAACTCGCTAAAATGGTGGCAGCTTATCTATGAGAAGAGATGTGACGACTACGCTCATTTGCAGGAAGATGATCATTAAAATGAGGCTCCAAAGATATTTTTAACATAAATAAAATAGAACACCCTAACCCCGAAAGATGAAAATCCAAAATATTTGGGGGCCCCGATGGGGGTAGCTGATACCTCAACTTCCTGGGGACGTAACCTTTTCATATGATCTCTGTTTGGGTTGTTCAATACCTTGTTGGAAAGGTATATCTGAGAAGTACAATTTTTTTGCGACACATTAAGAATTAAATGCAACCCTCACCCCCCCAAAGTCCAAAAAAACATCGTTTAGGGCCTCAAAACGACCCTGAAAGTTTAGGACTCAAAAAACTGTAAAAAACTGCTAAATGGAAAACTGTTCTTTCAGCTAGTGGAATAGGTGGGTGTCCACCAATATACACCTATATCAATCATCCACCTTTAGGAAGCAACAATCCCCATTGCATCAAGGTCCCGAGGAAGCTTTTGATGAATCTAAACCTTGGTGAGTTGTTTTCCTTGTTGAAGATGCTGGTCCGCTTAGCTTGTTGAAGGTTGTTATGAACCTGTTGCTGCAGGGGTTGGATCTGTTCAACCTATCTAGCTGCATGATCTGCCCTACTGTGGGAGGAATCTGTCAATGAAGAAGTAACATGAGGAGTATGAAGGAATCTCTTATATCTTTCCTTGATTGGGAAGTGTGGATGCATCCTTGTAGGTGAAACCAAAATGTCTTTGTGCTCTTATACAATCTTGTTGATATCCTTCTCCTGGATAAAAGGCTCTTGGGATAAGGCTACAGTGGTTGCAATGTCCTTCTGTTCACCTTCTGATTGGATTTTTAAGAGGCTAAAATTTGTAGTGTGAGAGATTACTTTCCAGAATTGATTTGGCAGGACAATAGTCAGAATTACCTCTGGTGCCCTTTAGAGCTGACCCACCAGAGTAACAATGGCACTACGGGGTCGAGTCTCATAGAAATCATGACACTTCCACATATATGGCTGGAATAATAGAACATCACAGACTTGTAGTGGGGGAACATTGCACAATACCTCATCCTTGAAGGGCTTGATGCCGTATGACAAGCGAGACTGCTGGCTGACACGAAGATCCTGTCCCTGGCGGAGCCATTCGATGTTGTATGGTTGCGTGTGTGGTGTTGTCTAAAAATCAAACTGCTTGATGACCTCTGCTGAGATGATTCTATTCTGGCTTTCGCTATCAACAATAAAATGCAACGGGGTCCCCTTCACCCACATCTGTGAATGGAAAAGGCACTCCCCCTCCTCAGATTCCTTTGGTTCATTTGGTTGGAAGTTTTTGGTCACGACAATAGCAGTGGGTTGTGCATCAATGATTTGTCTCCTTTTATTTTTTTCTGAATCAGATTCCAAGTCATGACTCGACTCGGTTTCTTTGAGCTCGACTACCAATGACTGTTTCGAACGACATTCATCGGTGTTGTGCCAATATATTTTGTGGAAGTCACACCACTTCCTAGTGTCCTTCTTCGTCTTCCTATTGCTTTTCTTTTCTTGTGGTTTGGATTGGTTGTCTTGAGGTTGATTGTTCTGTGAGTTAGGTATACCATTACCATACTTTGGTTGTTGAGGATTTGCAGACCCAAATTCCCACTTGTTCTGCTATTTAAATTTCTGCTCAATTTTGACAACATATTTATAAGAGAATCCCAGTGATGAGATGTCCAGAAACTCAATTTTAGTTTAGATGTAACTATGTAGAGCCCCGCGGTAATTTAGAACCAGATTCTTCTCGGAGTCTTTGATACCCAACTTGGTGTGCAAGGTATGGAAGGTATTTGTGAACTCTGTCACTGTTTGGTCCCACTTTTGATGTAGTGTGGTCCATCTCATGTACTGGTCATCATAGTTTCCCACAGGGTAATATAACTCCTTGATTGCATCCATAAAAATATCCCAAGTGGGCTCAACCCGAAATATTCTAGATTCCTTTGTGGATTTTTCTCCTAGTAAGTTTTCTACCAATGTTTGACATGGGGGAGAGACTTAAGGAGCACGAAGGTTATATTTTCTTTGTCAGAAAAAATGTCAATAACCTTTTAGAAAATTCAACTATTTTTCCAAAGCATCCGCATCGACCTGACCTTCAAATATGGGAATATCAAAATTAACTTGTACCTTGAATGGGGTAGCATCTCCAAAGCGACTGTTTGACAAAGACACACCTATTATTTTCGGCAATCGTTGAAGGATTTGGGTAAAATTATCCAACATCTTGTTCCTCTGTTGCGCAAGGGCTTCCACGAGCAACATATTGATGAGATATTTTGCTCCCTCGTTCCTCTTCTCTTTCACCATGGGAGGCCTCTTGCATTGAAAAGAGCAGTTATCTTCAAGGGAAACTAGCTCAAGACCCAACTCTCTATATCCTGACCTCATCAGGGACATGCTCAAGAAACAAAAAAGGAGTAGCATGCTTTGATATCACTGATCCGAATTATTTTGAGAATGAAATGAAGGAGGAGATATAACAATGAAATATATAGAGATATTGCAATAAACACTGAGATACAATAATGTGCAATTTTTATTAATGAGAAAAATGTACATAAATTGTAAAAATACAGAGTGAGTAAAATCGCTAGAACGGTGGAAACTTATATATGATAAGATATGTGGCGACTACGCTCATTTGCAGGAAGACGATCATTAGAGTGATGCTCCAAAGACCTTTTTAACATAAATTATATCCAACACCCTAACCCCAAAAGATGAAAATCTAGAATATTTGCAGGCCCCGATGGGGTTTGCTGATACATCAACTTGCAAGAAGTAAAAAATCCGCAAGTGGTCAAGACATGCTCTTACAGGTCCTCACACCCCAAAATTACAAAAAAACTTCGTTTAGGGCCTCAAAATGGCTCTGGAAGTTTGGGACTCAAAAAACTATAAAAAACTGCCAAAATGGAACACTGTTCTTTGAGCCAGTGGAATAGGTGGGTGGCTACTGATATCCACTTGGATCAATCCTCCCCCCTTAGGAAGCAATGGTCCTCATTGTGTCAAGGTCCCGGGGAAGCTTTTGTTGAATCCAAACCTTAGTGAGCTTCTTGCCTTACTGAAGAAGCTATCTCGCTTAGATTGTTGAAGGTTGTTATGAACCTGTTGTTGGAGGGGTTGGATGTGTTCACCTAATATAGCTGCATTATCTACCTGAGTGTGGGAGTACTCCATTGGTGAAGATGCATCAAGAGGAGTATGAAGGGATCTGTTATATCTTTGCTTGATTGGGAAGTGTGGAAGCATCCTTGTAGGTGAAGCCAGAATTTCTTTGTGCTCTTCTACAATATTGTTGATTTGCTTCTGCTGGATAGAAGGTTCTTGGTTCGAGGCTACAATGGTTGCAATGTCCTTCTGTTCACCTTCTGATTATATTGTGAAGAGGCTAAACTTTGGAGTGTGAGAGATTACTTTGAGGAACTGTTATGGCGGGACAATAGTTAGAACTACATCTAGTATCCCGTAGAGATGTCCCCCTATAGTAACAATGACACTACGGAGTCGAGACTCATAGAAAACATGATGCTTTTAGATATATGGATGGATTAACAAAACATCACATACTTATAGTGGGGAAACATCACACAGTACCTCATCCTTGAAGGGATTGATGTCGTACGACATGCAACCTTGATGGCTGACACGAAGATCGTGTCCCTAGCGGAGCCATCCGATGTTGTATGGCTGCAAGTGTGGTGTTGTCGACAAATTCAACTACTTGACGACCTATGTTGAGATGAGGTTCTTATAGCTTCCACGATCAACAATAAAATGCAACGAGGTCCCCTTCACCCACATTTGTGAATGGAAAAGGTGCTCCCCTCCTTAGGATCCTCTAGTTATTCTTGTTGGATTGTTGTGGTCATGATAGTAGGAGTGGGATCTGCATCAATGATTTGTCACCTTCTATTGTTTTCTGAATCAGAGTCCAATTTGGGGATCGAATCTATTTCTTTGAGCTCGACTATCAATGAATGTTTTGAGTGACATTCATCGATGTTGTGCCAAGGGATTTGATGGAAGTCGCACTACTTCATAGTGTCTTTGTTTGCCTTCCCATTGCTCTTCTTTTCTTGTGGATTGAACTGGTTGTCTTGAGGTTGTTTGTTCTCTGAGTTAGGGATTCATTTACCATACTTTGGTTGTTGTGGATTTGTAGACCCAAATTCTCACTTGCTCTTCTCTTTAAATTTCTGCTCAATTTTGACAACAAATCTATAATTGACTCCCAGTGATGAATGTCCAGAAACTCCATTTCGGTTTGGATGTACCTTTGTAGAGCCCCGTGGTATTTTAGAACCAGACGTCGCTCAGAGTATTTGATACCCAGATTGGTACGCAAGGTACGTAAGGTATTTGTGAAATCTGATATTTTTTGGTCCCACTTTTGATGCAGTGTGGTCCATCTCATGTACTGGTCATCATAGTTTCCCACAGGGAAATATTTCTCCTTGACCACATCCATAAAAATATCCGAAGTGGGATTGACCCCAAATATTCCAGAATCCTCTGTGGATTTTTTCTCCCAGTAAGTTTCCTACCAATGTTTGACATGGGGGAGAGCCTTAAGGAGCGCAAAGGTGATCTTTTCTCTGTCGGAAAAATTGTGAACAAAGAAATAACCTTCTAGAAAATTTAACCATTTTCGAAAGAATCCGCATCGATATAATATTCAAATATGGGAATATCAAAATTAACTTGTACCTTGAATGAGGTAGCGTCTCCAAAGCGACTTCTTGATGAAGACACGCCTGCTATTGTTGACAATCATTAAAGGATTTTGGAAAAATTATCCAACATGTCGTTCCTTTGTTGCGTGAGGGCTCCCTGAGCAACAAATTGATGAGATCTTATTCTCTCTCATTCCTCTTCTCTTACTCCATGGGAGGCCGCTTGGGTTGGTAATAGAGGTTATCCTCAAGGGAAACTAGCTCGAGACCCAACTCTGTATATCCTGACCTCGTCGGGGACATGCACAAGAAACGAAAAGAAGTAGCCTACTTTGATACCATTAATCCAAGTTATTTTGAGAATGAAACAAAGGCATAGATATAACAATGAAATATACATAGATATTGCAATAAACACAAAGATATAATAATGCACAATTTTTATTAATGAGAGAAATGTACAGAAATTGTAAAAATACAGAGTGAATAATCTTGCTAGAATGGTGACAACTTATCTCTGAGAAGAGATGTGATGGATACACTCATTTGCAGGAAGATGACCATTAAAATGAGGCTCCAAAGTCATTTTTAAATCAAATAAAATCCAAAACCGTAACCCTGAAAGATGAAAATCCAAAATATTTGTCGGCCCCGATGGGGGTAGTTGATATGCCAACTTCCCGGGGGCGTAACTTTTGCATACGATCTCCGTTTGGGGTGTTCAATACTTCGTCAGAAAGGTATATCCGAGAAGAACAAATTACACCATTGGTTTCGTTATGTGATAGAAAATACCTGCCCCCCAAAAATTCCAATTTTTTTTCTTTTAGAGCCTCAAAACGACCCCGGAAATTTGAGACTCGAAAAACTGTAAAAAACTACCAAAATGGAAAACTGTTCTTTGAGCCATTGGAATAGGTGGGCGGCCACCGATATCCTCCTGGATCAATCCTCCCCCCTAGGAATAAATGGTCCCCATCGTGTAAAGGTCCCAGGGAACCTTTTGCTGAATCTGAACCTTGGTGAGTTGCTTGCCTTGCTGAAGAAGCTGTCTCACTTAGCTTGTTGAAGGTTGTTATGAACCTGTTGCTAGAGGTGTTGGATCCGTTCAACCAATTTAGCTACATGATCTACCCGAGTGTGGGAGGAATCTATCGGTGAATATGAAACATGGGGAGTATGAAGGGCTATGTTATATCTTTGATTGATTGGGTAGTGTGGAGGCATCCTTGTAGGTGAAGCCAAAATGTCTTTGTTGTCTTCTATAATATTTTTGATCCGATTCTACTAGATAGAAGGGTATTGGGCTGCGACTACAATGGTTGTAGTGTCCTTCTATTCACCTTCTCATTGGATTGTGAAGAGGATAAACTTTATAGTCTAAGAGATTACTTTTTGGAACTATCGTTGTGGGAAAATAGTCAGAACTACCTCTGGTATCCTATAGAGATAACCCCCTAGAGTAATAATGACACTACGAGGTCGAGACTTAGAGGAAGCATGACACTTACACATATATTTATAGCCTAACATAACATCACATAATTCTAGTGGGGAAACATCACACAATACTTCATCCTTGAATGGACTGATGTCGTATGACAAGCGAAACTGCTGGATGACAAAGAGATGTTGTCCCTGATTCATCAGAACGAAATGAAGGCGGAGATATAACAATGAAATATATAGAGATATTGCAATAAACACAGAGATACAATAATGCAAAATTTTTATTAATGAGAGAAATGTACAGAAACTGTAAAAATATAGAGTGAATAAACTTGCTAGAATGGTGACAACTTATCTCTGAGTAGAGATGTGACGAATACACTCATTTGTAGGAAGATTATCATTACAATGAGACTCCAAAGGCGTTTTTAACATTAAAAAAACCCAAAACCCTAACCCTAGAAGATGAAAAGCCAAAATATTTGCAGGCCCCAATGAGAGTAGTTGATACATCAACTTCCCCAGGGCGTAACTTCTTCATACGATCTCTGTTTAGGGCATTTAATACCTCGTCGAAAAGGTCTATTTGAGAAGTACAATTGATGCCTCAAAAGTAAAAAAAACGTCGTTTAGGGCCTCAAAATGACCCCGAAAGTTTGGGACTCGAAAAACTGTAAATAAATGCCAAAATGGAAAACTGTTCTTTAAGCCAGTGGAATAGGTGGGTGGCCACCGATATCCAGCTGGATCAATCCTCCCCCCTTACGAAGCAATGGTCCCCATTGCATCAAGGTCCTGGCGAAGCTTCTGCTAAATCTGAGCCTTGGTGAGCTGCTTGCCTTGTTGAAGAAGCTGTCCCACTTAGCTTGTTGAAGGTTGTTATGAAACTGTTGTTGGAGGGGTTGGATCTGTTCAAATGATCTAGCTACATGATCTACATGAGTGTGGGAGGACTATGTTGGTGAATATGAAACATGAGGAATATGAAGGGCTTTGTTATATCTTTTCTTGATTGGGCAGTGTTGAGGCATCCTTGTAGATGAAGCCAAAATGTCTTTGTTCTCTTCTACAATCTTGTTGATTTGCTTATGCTGGATAGAAGGGTCTTGGGCCGAGGCTATAGTGGTTTAAATGTCCTTCTTTTCGCCTTCTTATTGGATTGTGAAGATGATAAAATTTGCAGTGTGAGATATTACTTTGCGGAACAATTTTGGTGGGAAAATAGTTAGAACTACCTCTGGTATCTTGTAGAGATGATCCCATTGTAACGATGTCACTACGGGGTTGAGACTCATTGACAACATGACACTTCGACATATATGACCGGTCTAACAGAACATCACAAACTTCTAGTGGGGAAACATCACACAAAACCTCATCCTTGAAGAGCTCGATGTCGTATGACATGAGACATTGCTGGCTGACACAAAGATCTTGTCCCTGGTAGAGCCATTCGATGTTATATGGATGTGGGTGTGGTGTTGTCGACAAATCCAACTGCTTGATGAGGTTCTTATGGCTTCTGCTATCAACAATAAAATGCAACAGGGTCCCCTTTACCCACATTTGTGAATGGAAAAAGTGCCCCCCCTCCTAGGGATCCTCTGGTTCTTCTGGTTGGATTTTTGTGGTCCCGACAGTAGCACTGGGTTTTGCATCAACTTTTTGTTGCCTTTTATTTTTTTCTAAATCAAAGTTCAAGTTGGGGCTCAAATCTGTTTCTTTGAGCTCAACTACCAATCACTATTTCGAGCGACATTCATCAATGTTTTTCCAAGGGATTTTGTGGAAGTCACACCACTTCCTAGTGTCCTTCTTCGTCTTTCCGTGGCTTGGAATGGTTGTATTGAGGTTGATTGTTCTGCGAGATAGGTCTTCCTTTACCATACTTTGGTTGTTGGGGATTTGCAGACCCAAAATATTTGTCGGCCTCGATGGGGGTAGTTGATATGTCAACTTCCCGGGGGCGTAACTTTTGCATACGATCTCCATTTGGGTTGTTCAATACCTCGTTGGAAAGGTATATCCGAGAAGAAAAAATTACACCATTGGTTTGGTCATGTAATAGAAAACACCTTCCCCCCAAAAATTCAATTTTTTTTTCTTTTAGAGCCTTAGAGCGACCCCGAAAATTTGAGACTCGAAAAATTGTAAAATACTGCCAAAATGGAAAATTGTTCTTTGAGCCATTGGAATAGGTGGGTGGCCACCGATATCCTCTTGGATCAATCCTGCCCCCTTAGGAATAAATGGTCCCCATCGTTTCAAGGTCCCGGGGAAGCTTTTGCTGAATCTGAACCTTGGTGAGTTGCTTGCCTTGCTGAAGAAGCTGTCTCGCTTAGCTTGTTGA
>JASDQU010029295.1:6841-17620 GCA_032191745.1 Picea mariana | reverse complement strand
AAATAAGCTGAAACTGTAAAATGTAGCGGAAACAAGCTTGCTGGAATGGTGGCGACTTATCTCTGAGAAGAGATGTGACGGCAGTGCACATTTGCAAGAAGAAAGTTACAATGAGGCTCTGGAAGCCTTTTTACAATAAGAAATAATTCCAAAAACCCTAGACATCAAAAAACCTGACCCTAGGATATGAAGCGCCAAAAGTCATGTGGGCCCCGTTTGGGTAAGTTAGTACATCAACTTCATGGGGTCGTAACTTTTGCATACGGTCTCTATTTTAGGCGTGTGATAGCCTGTTGGAAGGTATCGTCAAGGAGATTCATTTTGGGGGATCAATCATGCCTTTGGCTATCATTGAGGAGCTCGATCCCGAAAAACCTTCATTTAGGCCCTCAAAATGGCCCCGGAAGTTAAAACTGCTAAAAATAGTAAATTGCCAAAATTGTCAAAAAAATGTTTTGAGCCAGTTGGAAAAGGTGGGTGGCCACCGATATCCATCTAGATCATTCCCTTTCAAATCAAGCAAGGATTTATCCATCTTAAAACCCCTATTGAACATTTTGAAACAAGGTGTGCTAGTCTTAACTCAATAGCAGTGTTGAGTTGAATTCTAGCACTAACATCTTTTGGTGTCATTTTCGGGGAGAAAAATGATGAGATTTTTCCCTGGGTAGAATGACAAAATTTTATAGATCTAGTTGTAGATGGTGAAACTATAACTAGGCACAAGTTGACTGCAATATCTTTTCACCTGGAGACTCCACATAACACAATCTGGCTCCAAAGAGAAAGGGGACTAGAGCTCATCTAGAATCTCCATATGTGCATATTGTTTCAGACACTGAGAAGATCCTAAAACAGTCTAAATCTCTTAAAAAATTAGTGTCTGAGAAATTGTTTCTTTTACCTCCTTCTGAAGAATCCACCTCGGGGAAAGAGGAATTTGTTGAACCTGAATTGTTTTACACACCCTATCCTAAGAGTAGATATAAATCTAAGGAAAACCTTGAATTCCTTGAAGGAGCAGAGTACATTCCCTTAGAAAAGATCCCAATCCTTGAATAAATTCAAGAAGAGAAACCCAATATTAGCTTTCAAGTCAATATCCTTGTTGTTGAAAAACTTGCTAAAGAAATTCTCTAGTCTTCTCCAAAAATTCAATTAGTAAACATCCCTAAGCCCTCATCACCTCAGTCACCACATATAAATAAACCTTTAGGTGGTCAAAAAATGGTTGTTGTAGCACCACCCAATCCAATGGATGCTATCAGGGCTGCAAGACATGCACCTTTAGTATCTCCAAATAATCTCCATCCTCTCCCAAGAAATGATTACATGAAGTACCTTCCAAGGTTTGACAATGAAGGGGAAACAACTGCAGAGGAGCATATATATTATTTTTATTGCTTTGCTGACAATTTTCAAGTGGATTATGATGATGTATGGATGAGGCTTTTTTTTCAAATTTTATATGGAGAAGTGAGGAAGTGGTTCAGGAACCTAAGAGTTAACTCTATTACTACCATCAGGGACCTTGATGCTACCTTCTTGAGAAATTGGGGAGTCAAGAAAGATGATTTGTATTACATGATAGAATTCAACAATCTTCAAATAAAGAATGATGAATCTATATCTAAATTCTCTCAGATATTTAATTGGATGTACTAGAAGATACCAAATTATATAAGGCCCGCTGAAAGGCTAGCAAAGGTCACTTATGATAATGCCTTTGATGTTGATTTTTTTTTTCTACTAAGGGAAAAAAGATTAGCCACTCTGGTTGATATGAAAGATTCATCTCTTTGATTTGAATCCAACATTCTAGCATCAGAATAGCTCAATAATAGATCATATAAGGGAAAGAAAAATGAATAATATAATTCTTCTTCATCAAATACCAAAAATCAGAAGATTTCCTTAGAGGATATGGCAAGAAAAATGGAGGAAATGTCATCTGAGTTGTCTAAACTCAGATTGGAAAAATAGAAATGGAATACACCTTAGGAAGGAAATCGAAATACAAATCAATATAGAATACCTTATAACCCTCAGATCATGCATAGGGACAAGAAGAATAATGATGATCAGAAAATCCAGACATCTCTACAAAATAATTATATTGAGTAAAATCAAGAAGTTGAAGAGGTAGATGAAGATTTGGATATTCATCTGTTTAGAGATGAGATTTCTATTAGTCACCTAACACAGAATGAATATGAAGATTCATTGAATGCATGGGATGGGGAAATTCTAGATAATATGCTTTGTAACACAGATCAGCAGGGGTACAATCTTAGATCCAAATTAGCACCTGCTATATTTTCTTCTCAAAAAGACAAATCTGCTCCTCAAAAAGATAAACCTGCTACTCCAGCAGTACAGACATTAATCAAAAATCATGAAATAAATCAAGTACATCTAGCTATGAAAGTATCATCCCTGGAAGAAGACAAATTATCATCTCCTTTCAGTCTAGAACATGAGATAAGTAAGATAAAACTTATTATTCCTTTGACTGAATTGGTTAAAACTAATTCTTATAAGAGTCATATTTTGAAATGGTTACAACCTTGTTATGTCATAGATCATGTTTCTGATGTGATTAATATTCAAGATCAAAAACCCATTATTGTCTTAGGATCAATTGTAGAAGAGAGGGATGAATCCACTCCACCTTTTTATGTCTCATTAAACATTCATGACAAAATCCTTCATAATTGTTTGTTAGACTCTGGAGCCTCCCATAATCTTATGCCAAAGGTTGTCATGGAAGAATTGGGGTTAGAAATCACCAAATCATATCATGATCTCTTTTCTTTTGATTCCAAAAAATTCAAATGATTGGGGGTTATCAAAGACCTTGTTGTTTCATTATCTCAAATCCCAGCCAAAATTTTATTCATGGATATAATTGTAGTTGATATCCCTCCTAGGTTTGGTATGTTGTTGTCCAAATATTGGTGTAAGAAGCTTGGGGGATCTCTTCAAATGGATCTCTCTTATGCTATTATACATTTTTTTGGAGAAGAATTTATAACACTCTATAGTGAAGCTCAATTGGCATATATTATCAGTGACAATGATCATTCTATAAATCATCATATCTATGTAGTTGATGTGGACATGGGATTCTCTATATTTCATATTGATAATGTTTTCCAACAGTATTTTCCTTTGAAAAAAAGAAATGTTTCTCATCAGTCTGTTGAGAATCAAAATCTTATATGGAAATTATACCTTGATGGAGCCTCATCTAGAGAGGGTGCAGGGGTAGGTGTAGTGTTGATTTCTCCTGAGCATGAAGTCATCACCATGTCTTACAATTTAGAAATCGATACAATAAATAACATTGCAGAGTACAAGGAATTGTTGTTGGGTCTCAGGGCAACTAAAGAAATGAAAATTCATCATTTGAAGGTGCATGGGGATTCTAAACTCATTGTACAGCAGGTTAAAGATGTATATCAGACAAATAACATTCGGTTAAAATACTACATAAATCAGGTATGGGACAATATTGAAGCCTTCTTTCTATCTTTCAACATTGTATATATTCCAAGAAATCAAAATGAGTTGTCTGATTCATTGGCTGTGGCTGCAAGTAATTTTAAACCTCCTTTGCCCCCAAAGATTAAATATGAAGTCAAGGTTAGTCACAGGCTTTCTATTCCAGACAATGTCAAGCATTGTATAGTATTTGAGTAAGATAATGAAATCAAAAGGTCCATTTAAGCTTCAAATGATTTTTCTTCAATTCATATTGATCAATATGAGGTTTTATATGAGGATAATCAGAATTTAAATTTTCATAATATGATTGTTGGGCATAAGATATTGCAATTTCCCACTAATCATATCCCAAAAGGCCCAGTACCTCTTGAAAGGATTTTTGGTCATAATGATGTTCCTGTGAAGCTCCATGATCCAGAAAAAGAAGCAGAGATGACTAATTTCAATCTTGGGACTGCTACAAATCCCAAGAATGTTAAATTATCAAAATTCTTGTTAGCAAAATACCAAGCTAAATATGAAGAATTGTTGAAGGAGTTCATTGATATTTTTGCATGGAAATATGAATATCTTATGACCTTTGATGAAACAATATTCCAACACAAGTTACCTTTGAAAGATAATGTAAAACCTTTTAAGAAGAAATTAAGGAAGATTAATCCTCTTTTGTTACCTATTATGGAGAAGGAAGTCAACAAAATTTTAGATGATAATATCATTGTACCCTTGAGGTATTCTAACTAGAGAGAAAATATGGTGCCAGTGAGAAAAAAGAATGGTGAAATCAAACTCTGTGTCAATTTCAGGAATTTGAACAGGTGTTCTTGGAAAGACAACTATTCATTTCCCAAAATGGAACATATATTGTAGAGGGTGGTAGGATCTAGTAGGATATCTATGATTGATGATTACTCTAGATACAACAAGCAGATGTTCATCCAGATGATATGGAGAAGACTGCTTTTACAACACCTTGGGGTACTTTTATGTACTCTTGAATGCATTTTGGTTTAATGAATGTTGGGGCCACTTTTCAGCGAGCCATGGATATAAATTTTGTGGGAGAGAAGGATAAGTTTGTTGTCATCTATTTGGATGAAATTACTATATTTTTAACTCTGATGAGGAGCATATACGTCATTTGAGACAGGTATTTCTGAAGTGTAGAAAGAATGGTCTTTCTTTAAATCCAAAAAAGTATCATTTTGCTTTAGAGCAAGGGAAATTGCTAGGTCATATTGTTTGTGTTGATGGATTTAAAATTGATCCTGCTAAAGTGATAGCCATTCAAAATCTTTCTATCCCTAGAACTAAGAAGGAAATTCAGTATTTCCTTAGCAAGATAAACTTTATCAGAAGGTTTATTCCCAACTTTGTTGAATTGGTCAAACACATAACTAACATGTTGAAGAAAGGTAGTGAGATCAAATGGAGAATTGAATCTAAAGATTATTTCTATTCTATTAAGCGGGATATTTCATATGCATCTGTTTTGATTAGAAAGATTTTTAAAAAGAGTTCCTGATTTTTTCCTTTGCATATCAAGATACTTTAGCAGCTACCCTTTTATGAATAAATTCTGAGGGTTTTGAATAGCCCATTTCCTTTTTTAGTAGGGCACGTCAGGATGTTGAGTTAAAATACGATATCATGGAGAAGCGAGCTTTTTATTTGGTCAAAGAACTAAATTCTTTTAGAGTTTATGTGCTACATTCCAAAATCATTGCATATGTACCATCTAGTGCTATTAAAGATATCTTGACTCAATCGGATAGTGATAGAAAGATAAGTAAATGGATAACTAAGTTTCTTGAATATGACATGGAGATCAAGCCTACCAAGCTATTCAAAGGGAAGGGGTTAGCTAAGCTTCTAGTTGATTCCAATTGCAGAGCTCTAGGAGTTGATTAAATCTATAACAATTCAAGAAATTTACATCCTCAAACCAACAGTTCTCAAGTCAATGAAAATATTGTTGAATCAGAATGGTACTGAGATATCCTTTATTTTCTGCAGAATTTACAAGCTCCTCCAGGAATGGATAATTCTAAAGTAATATCCCTGAGACCCAAAGTTGTTAAGTATTGTGTGAATAATCAAACTTTGTTTTGGAGGGACCCTTCTAGATTTTTACTAAGGTGTCTTGATGAATAAGAAGCATAGAGATTCATGTTAGAATTTCACGAAGGATTGTGTGGGGGACATCACTTCTGGAATTCCACTGTATATAAGATATTTAGGGCTGGGTATTATTGGCATAGTCTATTTTTTTATGTCTATGAAAAGGTTAGAGAATGTGAGAAATTCCAAAGGTTTGATAGTAAACAGAAGCTTAAGTCCTTACCTCTCAAGCCTTTAAAAGTTTTTGCACCTTTCCAACATTCGGCTTTGGATTTCATAGGTGAGATTCATCCTCCATCTAATGGCCAACACAGATGGATTCTAACAGCTACAAATTATTTCACGAATTGGATTGAATTTGTACCTACAAGGATGCAAACTGATAAGGTAATCATAAGTTTCCTTGAAGAGAATATTTTGTCTAGGTTTGGTTGTCCAGAAGTGATCATCACAGATAACATTGCATCTTTCAAATCCACTAACATCGTAGAATTCTATGAAGACTATGACATCAAGCTTAGGAATTCTATTGCTTATTACCCACAAGGTAATGGCCTAGCAGAATCATCCAATAAAAGTATGGTCAAAATCATTAAGAAACTTATGAAAGATAATAAGAGGTCTAGGGATTCAAATTTGAAATATGCTTTGTGGCCTGACTGTGTTAGCACAAAGAGAGCAATTGGAACTTCATTGTTTCAGTTAGTATATGGAATGGAAGCATTATTTCCAATACAAATTGCTTTTCCAGTTGTAAACTTTCTGCAGGAAATTGAAGATGAACCTAATGATGATATCAGAAGGATTTTTTATATTGTATAATTGTAGCAAGCAAGAGAGAAGCTTCTTGAGAAGCCACATCAGCATCAATAGAAGTTTAAGGATACTTTTGATAGAAAATAAAAAAAAATAGAGAAGTTGGTACCCGGGGATTTGGTTTTGAAATGGGATGCCCACAGATAAGACCATCATGGGAAGTTTTATATCCTATGGTCAGGTCCATTCAGGGTGGATAAGGTATTGGACAACAACACTTTCCTATTGTAGAATTTGGAAGGTGAAGAGGTTTTTGGTGGCCTTGTAAATGGGAATTTTCTAAAGAAATAATTTTACTAAAACTATTGGTGACTCAAATATCATTGTACATATTGGTGTGGTGTGATAGTTAGACAATAAAGAATCCATATCCCAATGGAACCATGCTGTAAATTATCCTTTTCAGTTTCCAATATTAGTTTAATATTTCAGTTTGATGTGCTTTGAATAATGTTTTGACAAACTTCATGGGTTGAAATAGTTACATTCTGCAGATAAACATGGCAGAAATCTCAAAGGAACAGAAGGCACGGGTCTACTCAAAGTTCTTGGAGTTCCACAGGGAGAACTCCATCCCCCATGGAGCCATTGTTATCACTTGTTATGTTCGTCAAAGCCTCACCTCTCATCTCTTATTTTTTCCTTTTTAAATTTTTTCTTGTATAAGCCATAAATTATCATCATTAGGTTGTTAAGGGTTCAAAATATTGTCAAGGGGCTCAAAATAGTATTATGTTGAGACAAATGAGGAATACTTAGTCTTGTAAAAAGGGAAAGGAAGAATTTTGCACATGTTTGTAGGACTATCCTGTGACATCAATTAATGTTTTAAATCCTTTCATAAGAAGTCATATGTCATGTCATAATGTTTTTATCATCATTANTATCCTGTGACATCAATTAATGTTTTAAATCCTTTCATAAGAAGTCATATGTCATGTAATAATGTTTTTATCATCATTACTAAGTTATATAAAAACTTTCAAGTCGTTTTCATTCAAAATATGCTGAAGGAAAAATTTATGCAGGGCACTACAAGAACTTCCACATGTCCCTGTTTCATCATCACGCAAATGATTGGAGGGAATTTGAGGGTGTGGATCATACTAACTGGAATAATTAAAGTCTCAAGGCGCTTATCAAGTACCTAACCATATCAAAGCATGAAAATATGGTGGTACTTTCGGTTGTTTGTACATGTTACCTAGGACGTCACGCGAAGGGGGTTTTTCAAAAAAGAATTTTCTTAATCTAGCATTTTATCTTTTCAAATTGCAGCTGGTAAATTTAGATTTCATCCTTATAGCCAACAAATCCCATCTATATCTCTACATAGCAGACATATTTCACTCCTATAGCAAGGAATATAGTCTTCTGGTTGTGACAGCAGAATGGGTAGAAGTGGACACGTGAACAAAAAAGAGCCAAAAGGACCCAAGATCATGGAGGCATATGAGGACAGTAGACATATCTTTGACTAGGTTGGCTGGTATATGTTTTGCACCAAATTGGATGGCCATCATTATGTTGTAGCTCGTGCATTTTTTGAAGGTTTTGATAGACAAAGGGTTAGGATTGCTTAATTGATTATGCCTGTCACAGAGGATTCGATAGCATCAGCCTGTAATCTCCCTGTTGATGGTGAAAAGTGGTTCAAAAACAAATTTATTACGGGAGGGGATGTCAATCAATTCTTGAAACTAGAGCACAGAGATCCCAATTGGGCCAAGGGTATTCCTAGAGACTGGATAGTTGATAAGTGGATGGAATCTTTGATGATGCTCAAACGTTTTATCACATGTGAAGGACGTTATTCCACTGTTTTCCCTTTTCACTTATGATTCCTCCTTCATTTGTCAGGAATCAAAAGGATGAACTTGCCATATTACTTCTTGAGATATTTGAATAAAATGGCCATGAAAGTTCAAGAAAATCCCAGAACCCCACTGCATGGTATCTATCATAAAGGATTAATCAAATTACTGGTTAAAGCAGAGTTGGAGAAACGATAGAAGACATGTGATTAATTCTTGATCCATTCATATTTTAAAATAGAAATTCATTCTCCTGTCCATAAATCAGCTAATAAACCTGTTGAACCAATTCCAAGAGCAGCTTCAAGAATAAGTCCACCTGCTGCTTCGAGGAAGAATAAAAGGAAGATCAGTCTGAAGACTTCAGATAAACGAGTTGAGGACACCCCAACCAGTTTGCAACCAGGTGAAGGATCTTCTCATGTGTTGGGTGGAGATATGCATAATTTCCCTCATGCATAGAAAATTTTATATCAGAAAGAGTAAGAGGTTAATAGAACATGTGATCTTGAATGAAGTTCAAGAACCTGAATCAGTAGAGACACTTGCAAACCATATACAAGTTGACGAACACGTTCCAAAGATAGTTCCTCCTAGTTATGTTTCTTCTGATGATGATGTGGATAGATATAAAATTCTAGTAATGAAAGGGAGTACTAGGCCACGCAACAAATTCAGATTAAAATCCAAATCCATGTACAACCCTACCATTAAATATAAGTTCATTATAATTGATGAAGGGCCTACAAACCCTAATGCAAAGCCATCAACGAGAAAGAAGGTTTCTAAAATCAAATATGAGAAGAAGAAACTAAAGAAGGAGGATCTAATAGCAAATAGAAAGGATCCTATAGGGAAAAACGGACTGTCTACCAAAAAACAGAGTAAACAGAGCAGGAAGGGCACAAAGTCTTTGACCATATTTGAAGATGATAGGCCAAGGAGAATCAAAACTCGTTCTGAAACGAAGAAAGCCAGAGGTAATAATTTGTATATGTTATCTGAGGCAGCTAAATCGGTTTTCCAGGGAGAAGTCTTAATTTGAGGTCTTGAGTGTTTATGCAAAAACCCATTTTTGACTTATGATGGTGAAAGCTTGATAAAAGTCATTTTGATTTCATGAGCTTGAGTTATTATCTTCCTTGAGTAATGATTGGTTGTAATATGGGAAATAAAGCATGAATGATATTAATATTGGGGTTTAAAAGGGATCTACAAGAATTTCCTGCGGTGCTTTTCACAGGAAAAAAAGGGGCGCTACAGGAACACCTATAGCAGCCGATTTTGCAAAAGAATGCACAGAATTGCAATTTTGTGATGGAAATAGAAGATGATGAGGGTTATATTTTGTGGAACCTAAAGAGATAATATTATATCCTTTTTTAAAGTTAACTTACATCCTATTTTGGTGGATGAAAATACATGTCAGTCAGATATTATTGTCAAGTGTTACAAACAGGTGGATCACAAAGGATCAAATGGATGACAGAGGATCAGGCAAATCTCATGAAATATGTAGCATACCAGCCAGTTGTATTAAAGGAAACAAAAATACCTATCTATATGCATATTGTTTCCGGGATTAAAGGATCTTAGTTGTGATTGTTTCCATTTATATGTATCAATAGATATAGGGAAAATTCTCCCTCGGGGCTTGAAGGAGTTAGTTTTGAGATATCCCTAGATATCAAATTGATATTAAATGTATGGAATTGATGTAAAAACTCTATATATTTGATGAAGTAAAGGAAGAAGGGGTTGAATCCCTATTTTTGGCTTGATATTGCACATCTAAAGATTGTTTTGATATATATTTCCTATGTAAATACTTCAGCTGCTAATGAAATTGATGGTTAGTCTGTAATCCTTCTATGTTTATCATCTTCATGTTTTCTTCTGAAAAAACTTTGTTGATGTTATATGACCTTATGACAAATTTGTTTTGTGCTGAGAAGGTTTCTTTAACAGGTTTTCAGTAATCTTTTCCACATTGGTGTTTTTCTCCTTAAATCTTATTTAGAATGAATTCTAGATAAAGATTTATTCCTCTGTTGCATAAAGACATTAAAGACAAGATTTGTTATTGGTGTATTTATTAGTTTTTTTTTCCTTCTCTTAATCACATTACTTAAATATTAAATCTCTAGCCATCAGTTTTGTTTACCTGACTTTTTGCACTTAGGTAAGTGATACTAATAGATCATATCATTATTCCCTTCAAATCAAGTAAGGATTTATCCATCTTAAAACCCCTATTGAACATCTTGAAACAAGGTGTTCTAGGATTAACTCAATAGCAATATTAAGTTGACTTCTAGCCCTAAGAATACCATCTTCATTTGTTAATTACAGGCATAGTGTAATTATTTTCTAGTGGTATTATGTACATTCCTACAGCATAGCATTAATGCATCGGATCCCATTAGAACTTTTGATCCGGATTATTTTCGGCACGAAATGAGAGCGGAGATATAATAAAGAAATGCACAGAGATATCGCGTATATCCAGTAATATAACAGA
>JASDQU010029294.1:15810-29021 GCA_032191745.1 Picea mariana | reverse complement strand
TATGGCATACAATATGGTATACCATATTACAATGTAATATGGTAATACCATATTTCATGTAATTTGTTTTTTTTAAAACCTAAAGTCATCGTCGCAATATTGACACAAGTTCGTCGGCAAAAAAATTACTATTTTACCACAACCGTCGCTCTAGTGATGAAACTTCGTTGCAATTTGCCACGAATTTTCGTCGCATATACAACATGTGCGTCGTAAATCTAGTTTTGAGATATTGCACTCGTCGATATTACCACGGATTTTTGTCGCAAGTTGCGATGGGCTTTCGTCACACATTCAGTAGCTGCATCGTAAGTTATTGGCTTGGCATAACTTTTCATCTCAATTGCGACGGAGTTTCATCGTAATTGCCACATTTATTCATTGTTATTGTGACGAAATTTTGTCATAATTGCGACGATGCATAGGGTCAACCGATATTGAAGGTGGTGACATGTGGAGAGATAATTTCGTTGATGTTTCCACGCACACCTGGATCGTGGATATAGCGACAAAATTATTCCGATGAAAAAAAATCTCAGCTTTCATGGAAATTCTGACGGATAAGTGTGGCAATATCAATGAAAAACCGTCGCAAATTTGGTCATATGTACTAGTTATAAACCAAGGAATAACTTACCATGTTGCATCAGCCATTCAATTCGGTTGATGAGTGAAATTTAAACAATCTGTTGCCGAATCTCTGTAACTTAAATTTGTCGTGGGTTGACGGTGGAGGAGTAGGGGTGATGTGGTCTATCAGTGATTTTAAACAGACATTTCGATTGGTGCACGAGGTAGAAACTAATGGGGTATTTGGTATTAATTATCCCCTTAAATGCTCAAAATCTAATCATATCTAACACTAAAACATCCCATCATGCTGCTTTCTCAGTGGGTGGATCGGGGATCGGTGATGCGCTATGAACGTTTTCATCGATGTCCCTCGCAAAATATATGATGCCAATCAATATCATCATACAATGTTGTCATGGAAAATCTGACTCAAAGGTGTGAATTGTACCTAGGGAACCAAGAATGACTCAGAGTAAAACTAGACCTTACGGTTCTCTAATCTGGAAAAGACACATGGCATTGAAGACCAGTGACCTAATTTGCGTGTATTAATTGGAGTCGGGACTTTCTTTAGTTTGTGCATTCTAAAAAAAACCTTGTCTCACCAATGCCGAAAATGTATTCGGGGTCGACGATCAACGATAAACCTATCACATGTTTTTCTTCGGATTATCTTCCTCAAAAAAGTCTCGATGTCGAAAAGCTTCAGGGATCGGCAATCAGAAAAAAAAATTAGTGTGATCAGAATATTCGTTGTGATTATTTTAGGTCTTCCCTGATTCCGATAAGAGCATCGGGTATCGGATATCGACGATATCATTTGTTTCTTTGTTAACGTCTACTCCCCTCGTCTTTTACCGATGCCGAAGAGGAATCGACTATCGACGATATCCTTATACAAAACTTTGGTGCAAAGAAAAACTTCCTTTTGTCGATGTCGATGGATATCAACGCTTGGTGAATGAGGTTTCCTGAGTGTCTCTTTTCCTTCTTTGAATACCTTTTGATGTCGAGTCTGAGTGTGTCGGGAGAAGTGTTTTGGATTTTGATTCTTTATTCAGATGTTAAGGATTTTTAAAGTCATGGGGTTTCATAAGTTCAAATAGACCTAAAAATATAACGAGAGTCATGATAATAAGAAAAGAAAAACCTTTCTCAAAATGAAGTCACAGACAAATGAAAATACCAAGTGGCACACAAAAAGTGAAAAATTGACATAGGATTTTTGGGGCGTGTTGAGTGCTCAACAAATGGCGACTTACTGGGAGAAATCATAATCTCTATTCCTTCCTTAGGTTTGGATGATGCAAAATATGGTTAAGAACTTAACTAGTTTTTTATCAGAGCCTCTTTTATCCTTGCATTTGAAATTCCCTGGTGGGTGCATTTGGGCCTACCTATGGGGTTTTCAAACTTTATTCCACCTATGTTTCCTGTAATCCTAACTCATGCCCCCTTCTACAACAGTCTAGTAAAGTAGTCACTGGAACTAAGCCTTTAGTTACCCTTCTTCACTTGCTACGGTGTTTCTCCACTGCCAATGAGAATTCATAGCCTCGACAGAGTCACACCAACGTCACAGACCTTTGTCCGCTTCTAACGAGCGTCCGTATCCCTGGAGGAGTTATCTGCATACCCTCTCCTACTCTGCGCTTGTTTGATATAGTTGATTTTTATTTCGAAAGAATGAAGTGGTTAAGGTGAAACTTGCTAGATCTATCTCTGAGGTACATGTAGTCCCTTCCAGTAGTACCATCTTTACATTAACGTTTCACCAGACCACCAAGCACACACTTCTGCATTTCTCCAAAGTTGTTCATCTGCGTAGGTTAGATAGAGAACCCCTCGAAACAACTGCAGGTTCCCCAACATTTCTTGTGTTGTACGTGAGTGATGAGTTAGGAATAGAGTTCACCATATCACATGATTTGAGGTCAACCATTGTATTTCTAAACACGATCTTCAAAAGCACATAAGTACAATAGAAAAAGATTAAACAAAAAATACATTTCAAAATTGACGTATCTAAAATAAACATCGTGAAAACATAAACATAATGTTTTTTTTTTAATGGAAATATTGTTTTAGGGCTTGACCATTCATCGGAAGGGTGTCAGGTTCCCCCATTAGATTCTGTAGTCGATATGTTCCTAAACCAATCTTTTCAACCACCTGGAAAGGTCCGAGCCATAGATTTTGAAACTTAGATTGTTTTTCTTTAGGCTCATTTTCTCTGTCCCACTTTAGGACTAAGACTCCTACTTCAAAATTATTCTCTTTAGCCTCATGCTTATCAAACCACCTTTTAACTATCTGCTAGTGAGATATGAACTTTGATTTAGCTTTCTCCCTTTCTTCTTCTAGCATGAGCAGGGTGTCAATTATTTATTGTATGACTGATGAGGGTTTCCCTATGGAATCCTGAGCAAGTTGAAGAGATGGAAGATAAATCCCGTTTGGGAGAATGGATTCCTGTCCGTATACTAGAAAGTATGGGGAATTCCATATATCTTCCTTGGGTNATTGGTTGGAGGCAAAAGTGTATAGAAAGAAATCTTTGCTGAAATCGGGGCTTCGTAACATCGAAGACTAAGATATTGCAATGTTAATATTTATGAAATCCTTCTTTCGTTCATCATCCCACTTAAATTCAACATCTTTACTAATAATTTTTTGTAAGGGTTTGATAGTTTCAGCGAAATCCGGGGTGAATTTCCTCACAAAATTGATCTTCCCAAAGAATGATTACATAGCCTTTTTTTTGTGAGGTAATGGAAGCTGAGCTATAGCCTTAATCCTTTCTGGGTCTATGCAGATCCCTTCTTGGGATATAATATGGCCTAACAACTTACCTTCCTCGACACCAAAAATAGTTTTCTTAGGGTTTAAGGATATAACGTATTTCCTACACCTTTCAAAAATCTGGGTTAAATGTTGGATGTGATCTTCTCTATTCTTTGAATACACAGTCACGTCATCCAAATAGACTACTACACACTTGTTGATTAATCCCTGAAATGATACATCCATGTCCCTTTGGAAGGTCTCCCCTACATTTATTAACCCAAAGGGCATGCGTTTATAAGTGAAGGCTCCCCACTTGGTTCAAAAGGTATTTTTCAAGTGGTCATCTTCTGAAACTAGAACCTAGTTGTAACCTGAGAAATTTTCCAGCAAGGAGAAAATATCAGAGCCAGAGATGGTATGCAAGAGTTTCTCCATTGGTGGAACTGGGTAGTTGTCCTTTTCTGAATCTCTATTGAGGTTCCTGAAATCTATGCATAGGAGGATCTCCCCAGACTTTTTCCTTACAGGAACCAAATTTGCTACCCATGCAGAGTGTCTAGCCTGGAAGATAATTTTGGAATCTAATATTTTCTTTAACTCCTGACACATGAGAGGCTCTAGGGATGGGTGGTACTTATGGATCTTCTGTTGGAAGGGTTTTACTTCATGATTTAATGGATAGTGTGTTGTATGATATAGGAGTCATAAGTTTTCATATCTCAGTAGGACCATGCAAAGACATATTGATATTCTCTGAAACATTTGAGATAGGCCTTCCTTTCCTCTTTAGGTATTTTCTTTCTGAGATTTATATTCTTGGGGTTTTCCTGGGTTCCTAAATTTATAGTTTTGTGCATGGGACAAGAACTGCCCGTCTTCACATTTTTTGACCCTTTAAATCTCTCCCTTAGGTCAAAAAGGTTTTCTAAATTGGATATTCCCTTTGGTATCATGTGAGACCTCGATTTGTCAATATGTTGATCTATCTGAGGATCGGTTTCCGTTGATTTTTCCTGGAATACTTCATCATCAATAGCCAAGTCTTTGAAATTATCTTGGTTAGTCAAAAAGTTTATGATCTGTTCATCTCCTTCAAAGACCTTCCAATTAGAAATATTGTTGGGCACCGATGGTTTGTAGAGTATTCCACACTGAACTGGGAGGCTTCATAATATTATAGAGGTGATAGCCTTGAGGAAACGATGGCCAGATAATCAACAAGAATGTTCTTTTCTCTGGGGATTGATGTAATGTTGAAGGCTTCAAAATTTTCTATTAGCATGTGCACTTCCTGTTGGTAATTCCTCAGGTGCAGAGAGTTGGAATGTATAATGCTCCTTACTTGTCTAACGATGATTTCAGAATCTCCAAAAACCTTCAATTCTTTAACTCTTAAGTCCATGACTTTCTTTAGACCTTGTACTAGAGTTTCATACTCGATGGTATTATTTGTGGATTTGAATTCTAGTCTACAGTACAGGAAACGTCTTTTATCTTTGGATCAATAAGGATGCACCCTGCCCCTGACCCTTCTTGTGATTTATATCCATCAAAGTATAAGTTCCAAACTTGTGGGAAAAACCTATTATCTTCCTCTTTCTTGTCACTTTCCTNTGGAATAATTGCCTAGCACGGGGAAATCTGCCGATGAGGGTTTATTTAAGGTTTCTAATTCAGCGACAATATGTTTTAGATATCTTTCCCTATTGATCCTGATCATGCTCATGTGCCCCTTTAATGGAAGCCAAAGGTGAGCCTCGCATGTACTAAAATATCCATTTAACTTCTTAGACCAATCTGGACTTAATAACAATCCATAAGCTTTTGGGATATCTACTAGAATAATGCCAATTACTTTCACAAATTTAGGGTGTGTAGCTATTCTGATCATTACATATTTGAGCTCTCCCATAACCTTCACCTGGGTTTTGTCTCATTGTATAACATGTTTATCTCTTTTGAGAGGGACTGCGTTTAATTTTTTGAAAATAGACAATGGAATAACATTAGAGGATGCTCTTGAGTCGACCAAACAATTATGGAGGTTTCTATTGAATACTTCAAAGGTCAAAAGGAACGGTGGAAAAAAATGTTTTCCCTTATTGTCTTCAGAGAAGGTGTTCATAGTTGGTTTATTTCTCAGATCCATGGGAGTCATATTTACTCCTTGGTCAGTGCTTTTCGTGGGATTTTCTACTGGTTTCAATGCCTGTAACAGAAATTCCTTTTGCTGAGGGATTTTACACATGTCCATGACTGATATGTTTTCCTTCAATTTATTCAAATATTCTACTATGTTGTAGTCTATCTTGGTAGATTCTCGTGTATGGATGTTTATAGGGTTTCATCAGGGAGAAAAAGGTGCTTTCGAGTGATCGATAGATGGTTTTCCTCCCAAAGTTTGGGTTGTATTAAGGTCGTTTGAGACAACACGACCCCTACTTCATGTTTTCATAGCCAAGACTTTTGCAGGTGGTTCTTGAACCTCAAATAGGTCATGAGAAGGCATAGGTAGGTTAGGGTCCCATATTAACATGGCTATTTCTTATGGTGGATCAACTTCTTCCTGATCGACAATATTCATAGCTGAGTCGCTTGATTGTTTGGTGAGGGAAACTTCATCTAGAAACTGATTGGCCATCAAATCCATGGCATGAACCCATTGAGGGCATTCTCTTTCAGAGTTTTTTTCTTGATGATAGGTATAGAACGATTCATATGCTACGGTTCCTAGATCGATGTTTAAGTTGGATGGGGGAGGTTCAATTGCTTTGAACGGTAGATTTATTTTAAAGAAAGGTTTATAGGGCCTATGGCCTTCATTTCCCTCCCATTCACTTCTCTTCATGTCTATGATTTCATTTGACAACTTCTTCACCATGCGTTGCAGGTCTTCTATGTCCTGACTTCCTTTTTCAGAAGCTTTTTCTATTTGTTTCCCTGGGGGTCTAGTCAGTAGTAGTCCTCTCCTGAGAGGAGGTTGAACTTATTTTTTAACTAATGAAACCTAGCCGTCTTTACATCCTTTCATTTGGAACTCTATCATTTTGTCTTCTTCAAAATCCTCAACTAAGGTTGGTTTGGCAGCCCTTTTCACAAACATGGAAATAGAATCTTGGAGAGCATTAGCGTATACTTCGATTTGTAACTCCTGAGTAGGTTTAGCTTAGGGTTGGAATTTTTTTAAGATAGTGGTAAATCTTTGATCGAAGTATTTAACCTTCTCCTTTGAAATCATGGTGGCGGTGAACAATTCAACCATCAAATATCCTATAGTGGTTTCTTCTGCAAATTTGTCTAGAAAATCCTTTTGAAACTTCGTCCAACTAGTTATGGATCCTACAGGTAAGTTAAAATACCACGTGGAGGCCGAATTCTCGAAAGTGTAGGGGAAAAGACTGCATACTATGTCCTCATGTTGAACATTCATAAGTATGATAGCTAATATGAATTTTTTAATGTGGTCTTCAGGCAATCCTGAGGTTTCAGGGTCAAATTTAGGGAGTAACTTCTCTGGATATCAGGGGAGGTTATGTACTTGTCTAGGGATGGAAAAATAATCTCTGGCCAAAAAAGGTTGATTATTTTGAGGTAGGTTTTCCCTTTCTTCACCATGGTCATTTTTATCTTCCATGTCTTCAGATCCTGAAACTGATCATTCTAGGTTAAACCCTTCTTCTTCTGAAAAATTGTCAGGCTCGGAGAAATTGTCG
Source organism: Picea mariana (assembly GCA_032191745.1). Classification (NCBI taxonomy): domain Eukaryota; kingdom Viridiplantae; phylum Streptophyta; class Pinopsida; order Pinales; family Pinaceae; genus Picea; species Picea mariana. The sequence goes on along the minus strand of JASDQU010029294.1, from coordinate 21,948 downwards.
GCTGGTGTTTCAGGGTTTAAATTAAGGGGATGTTCAATTTTGGTTAGGGATAAATCTATTAGGTCTTCTACTGTGTGCAAAAAAAACTGGTTGGGGGTATCGACCATTGGTCTACTTACTAGTTTTATAGGAGAAAGTAACAGAGCTAAGGAAAGTGCACCAATCTATTGGGCGTACGCTCTTGTGATTCTTCTAAATTGGTTTAATTCCTCGTGAGAAAGAGTGTAAGGTATATCAGGGAACCAATGTTCTTCCTCATGCTGGGGTGAGTTACTCATTTCAGGAGTACTGAGTGTGTGTGGGATTTCTTGGGAATGACTAGCCATGCATGTGGGCTATTTTGAATCTACAGGTTGTCTAAAATATTATGTCAACTATAATGTCAACCATTCATTCTTCAGGCCCTCCTTCTAGAGCCAATTATGTTGAGGCATCCTAAATCCATTTAACTCAACAATAGGAACCAAACCTTCCATAGAGGACCAATTAGAATCTGCAACATTTAATGGTGGAATGGTTCTCCATATATTGCAATCTGACCAATTAATCGATGGGATTTATGTTTTCTTGTGAAGGCTTCTCCTTCAGTTCAGACGTTCTCTTTTTGTATTTTCTCTTATAGGTGGGACCGATACAAGATAAAAGATGGTATAAACCAACTAGGTAACAAAGTGGGAAAAAGATTAACTACTGGAGAAGGCTGAGCTTGGGATAACCCTTTCACTCTAGCATTCATAAAACAATTCTCTACCACAAGCCTAGTAATAATACATTAACATGTTGGTGTTCCAACTATTGATTGAGGTGCGATTTATCAGAAGAAAACACATATGCAATAAACTATGGAAAGAAAAATAATTCTCTTAACTCTAATAATCAATCACATAATAACACAATGATTTAATTTTCATCATTAAAGACAAGAACTGTAAAACATTTAATCAAATAACTTATCAACAGATTTAGAAGCTCTTACTCGTTACAACATCCATTCATGAGATGAAATAAGAAATAATTCATCTCCACATCCAATCATACACACTTTTGATGAAAAACACAAACTTGTCTCTGGTCCTAAAAAGGAATTCTCAATTAAGGAAGCTTGGAAATAGTTCTTTACAAAATCCAAAAATGAGGGTCTTTGCAACAACCATCAACCCTTTGCTAACAGGTCGATACTCCTATTTATAATATACTATTAACTAAAAATAACTATTAAAGTGAAACTAAGTAAAACAAAACTCACCACATGGCACATTATTCTATCAATATTTCTAAGAGTCATCACATGATCTCACTTGAGTGGGTAACTCTTCTCATAATCCAACCATTTGACAAAGAGATCCTCACATGCGTTAGCATACGAGAATCTATGTTGTTCCATTGGGGCTGAAAGAATCTCTCTTATCTCTACTTCCCGTGCCTGATACTTGACTATTTTGGCACTTAACTGTTACAACATGGCTCGAGATTTGATTGGGTGCTCCATGAACTACCACACCTATCCTGGCACCATGTCTGCCACCTTTGCTATTTCTGTAGCCCATGATGAGTCTTGCTTGACATGTCATTTGACTATGTTGCACAGGTCGACAAAGTCATTGGGTGTGCCAAATTCGGGGAGGCCGATGTATTTTATTGCCTGATTGATCTTGATCCATATTTTCTCGCACTTGGCCCATTTCTCTTGAACTTCCTGATGAGGTTCCTAAGCCTTTTTTACCCAATATTCGATTGATTTCCTTATGTAGTCGATGCTTCTTTCTCTTAGCACCCAGATGTCATGCTCTTCGGTGTCTTGGCCTTGTTTCACCGTGCTGATATAGTCAATCCTTTCCACAGCTTGGTGTTCTTTCTCGTACAACCTCTCCATATCCTTGCACATCTCGAGTGCCATGAGGGTGTCTTCTTGAAGCTCAACTATCCTTATTGTGAATAGGTTATGTTCATCTGTAAATTTGTTGTGGGCCTCCTGGAATTCACTTCTCAGGAACACCATGGCCTGTGTGTTATCCTAGTAATATTTCGCCAAGTGGCACAAATGTTCCAATTCCTTCAGAGGAGAAACCAAATCCTCTTCATCCCTTTTCTCTCTATCCAGGGTGGCATCTGTGATTGACATCCCTGCACTGATAAGTTCATATGTCTTGGCATGCTTTATGTTGATCATTTTTTCCTCCGTGGTTATAATGATGGAGAGATATAGAGTGATCATCCTCTTCTTGGTGTTTCTCTGTATGATAGCTTTCCTTTTTTGGTCATAAGAGATGGCATGTATGTCAGTGACTTCATTCATGGGTTCGGGGATTTTTTGATCTCCCTAGGTGAGTATATTTCCTAGGCTCACGATGGTATATATTTGTTCAATACTAGGTTCTTGAACTTCCTCCATGTGTTTTGGAGGTCCGACTTCTATTTTTTTCTCATCGGGAAGTCGAGTACCGATTGAAATTGAGGCATTGGGGGTAGGCTCGATAATTAATTGATGATCGACCATTGAGATGTTGATTTCCTACTACAAATATTCTTATTTCTGTTCGCCCGACCCTGGCTCATTCTTCGGACTATCCACTTGGGTCTCCAGTGCATCAAGAATCTCAGTGTCTAAGACACTTTTAACCTCTTGTTCATTCTATGGAAGTCCCCAAATTTGAGTGTCGGGCGCTGAGGAATATGCCTTGTCTAGCTCTTTTTCCTTCGTGATTGGTACATGAGTCACGAGGGATATCTCCAGACTTTATTCATCATCATATATGTTTATAAATTCATAGAGGGGGTTTGGCATACTTGTTCTCCCTAATGTTCCTACTATCTCCATCTAAGTTGAAACATCCTCGGGTGATTCAACCCGTGGCATTGTAATTTCAGGGTTATCTAACTCAACTATTTCATTAATTTCTATTAGCTTCGGGCCACTTTGATCTTCCTGTCTTTCATCTAGGTTATCGGTAGGGGACCTTGTCATTCCTATGAGGTCTGGGTCATCTTGTAGCTAATTGATCACGCACTACACCTATTATATAATGAGAAACCCCCTTTCCCATGCGTTGTGTCTCATAGGGAAACCTCTATCTTGCACTAGAGCTACCAGGGGGACCTCTGTTGCTTCTGCTATTATCATTTCTTCCCTGGATCTAAGGGTCTCTTGAGATAATTTCTCTATGGTCATTGCCTGTTCATCCAAGCTCATAGATTTGAACCTTTTCATTTTTGGGTTGACCATCCTTGCTGCCACCTCGTCCTAGTCTTGGACATTTTCTATGAATACTTCATCTTTAAATTTATTGTGGGCATATGGCCAACAGGACGACACTTGTGAAGCATGTTTCAATACTAGGCCCTTTGGATCATGCTTGTGAAATCAGACTATCTAGACCTTGAAATCTAATTGGCTTAGCCCTTATTGTTTGTCCTGAGCAGTGTCCTTCACCAAGTAGAAACCTACATGGAAACCATAAGGTATGAACACCTTCTTCTTGTCCTTGACTAGGGTGGCTTTGTAGCCTTGCAGGATGGTTTGGTAACATATCTCTCCCACTACAAGCTGGTCAGGGACATGCACTGGTAGGAGATGTGGTTCTTCGGTAGCCCTGAACACCTTGATGTAGGTATTGCGCTCATCCAAGTACTAGTGACCTACCTTTGATATCAACTTCTTATCCACAAACGATAGTCTTAGACATTATTTCTTAAAAAGAATGAAATAAATTCATGTGATGAATTCATCGTAGATGAGATATTAATACTTCTTGTACGTGTTCTCCCATAGGATGCTAAAATATATGTGGACCAAGAGTTCTGCAACATGCCAACTCAGATTCATGTCGGCGAAAATGTTTCTGGCTCACATGAAATCAAGCAAATATGAAGCCATGTTAAAGGCTAGTGTCTCTCCTTCCTTCGACGTCTGAGCCTGTTGTATGAAGATGCTCAGTTGCTTGGAAATGATCGCTCCCCAGTTGAAGCCGCTCCCAGAAATTTCCACTGTGTAAGCTAAGGGAATCCATGCCTCTAAAAATATGGAGCAGTCCTTCTCTCCATATAATCGACAGATGAGAGCCATCAAGTAGATGTATGGATCCTTTAAGTTGGTTGTCTGATACCAGCTGATGCTTCGATTGGTGTATTTCTTGTCTTCCCTCCACCATGAGGCCATCACCCGACTGGTTTCATGGTGCTCGTAGAACTTAACGAAGAAATCTATATTCAACCGCTCCTCGGGGTCTCTGAGTTTGTAATATTTTTGGACCTCTACCGGAAGGAACACCCCGACACACCCACCATTGTCATCGTTGATTAATCATTTATGTGTGTATGTGTGGTCAATGAGCCACTTCAGAACTTCAATACAAGGAAAACAGTGGTTCTTCTCACAACCATATGCAGGTACGATCGTTGAATGTTTGGGAACACCTCATCATCGAGTGCTCTTATATTTGTGTCACTATGGGGGATATATTCTGGGTATTCCACTTGACTAATATTTTTAAAGAGATCTCCCCAATGTGGGAGTGTCACCTTGGTCCCTGTGCTTTCCTCTATATCTCCAAAGGCTGGAGGATAAATAAAAACCTTCTTCGTTCTTGTTTTGATGATAGGTTCTGGTCTCGAATTGTATTCCAGTTGTTTTGCGACCCCTGGAGAGGAGCCTTCACGTAACTCTGGTTATTTTAGCTTTGGTGCCCTCAACGATTGTCTAGTGGTTGGATTTCTTGGAGGCATTGTTCCTGCAATCAAAATAAACATTCAGGGACTGTGTAAAGGATAAAACCAAATAAAATATATGAAATGTAATCATGTAAAAATCTACATACTTGGATACATACTTGTAAATCTTGCTAAACCTAGTTATTTGATACTCACGAGATCTCTACAGCCTTCGAATTACTCGTCTCGCTTCTTCGGATGCTATGAATTTATGTACGTGTAGAATGATTCTGTTTACGATGGCTCATGAGAATTTAAACTAGGGAAGAACTTATCGTTTTGCATCATCCATTCAATTCAGGTGATGAGTGAAATTTAAACAATTTTTGCAACTTAAATTCGTCATGGGTTGATGATGGAGGCGCGGGGGTGATGTGGTCTATCGGTGATTTTAAATGGTCATTTCAATTGGCACATGAGGTAGAAACTAATGCAATATTTGGTATTAATTATCCCCTTAAATTCTCAAAATCTAATCATATCTAACGCTAAAATGTCCCATCAAGTCGCTTTCTTAGTGGGTGGATCGGGGATCGATGATGCACTATGAACGTTTTTGTCGATGTCCCTCACAAAATCTTCGACGTCGATCAATATCATCGTACAATGTTGTCATGGCAAAGATGACTCGGAGGTGCGACTTGGACCTAGGGAACCAAGAATGACTCGGGGTAGAAGTAGACCGTAAGGTTCTCCAATCTAGCAAAGGCACGTGGAGTTGAAGATCGGTGACCTAATTTGCATGTATTAATTAGAGTCAGGACTTTATTCAAGTTGTGCATTCTAATAAAAACCTTGGCTCGCCGATGCCAAAAAGGTATCGGGGGTCAGAGATCAGCGATAAACCTATGACGTGTTTTTCTTCGGATTAGCTTCCTCGAAAAAGTCCCAATGCTGAAAAGCTTCGGGGATCAGCGATCGAGAAAACTCTTTAGTGTGATCAGAATGTTCATTGCGATTATTTTAGGTCTTCCCCAATTTCGATAAGTGCACTGGGTATCGGATATTGGCGATATCATTTCTTTCTTTGTTAACGTCTACTCCCCTCGTCTTTTACTGATGCTGGAGAGGAATCGACTATCGATGATATCCTTATGCAAAAATTTGGCGCAAAGAAAAACTTCCTTTTTTTGATGTCAATGGAGATCGATGCTTGGTGACTAATGTTTCATGAGTGGATCTTTTCCTTATTTGAATACCTTCCGATGCCGAATCTGAGTGTGTCGAGTGAATTGTTTTGGATTTTGATTCTTTATTCAAGCGTTAAGTATTTTTAAAGTCATGGGGTTTCATAAGTTCAAACAGACCTGAAAAGATAATGAGAGTCATGATAATAAGCAAAGACAAACCTTAAAATAAATTCGCAGAAAAATGAAAATACCAAATGGTACCCAAAAAGTGAAAAATTGACATAGGCCTTTTAGGGTGTAT
>JASDQU010029294.1:1803-15736 GCA_032191745.1 Picea mariana | reverse complement strand
TATATATATATATATATATATATCACTTTGAACTCAACCATCCTACATAAAAACACATTTTGTTAGGCATTTTAATCATATTTATCAAAATTTATGTCTCTACCACCTTTCTCCCTAAAAAGAAGTCCTCCTTGGAAAATTTGGGTTGGAAAGGTAAATTTTGGCCCATGTAGAAAGTTTCCTAGTTTCTTGAATTGGGAAATGCTAATACTAGTTAGTTTCTATAGTCCCAACATAGATACTAACACCATTAAGTGCATTCAAGGCCCCAAAAAGGTACTCCACATAAAAGGCAAAGTAGTGTTAGGACACCAAACTGAAAGTTGAAAATCCCAATTATGACGATTGGTTTGTCCACAATGAGCTCGCCAAGATTTAGGGCCTTCTCCTCCTCTCCAATCTCATCCTCCACTAAGTTCAACAATGAATTGGAAAATGGAGGGAAAACCCTTTTATAGAAAAAATAAATTTCTTTTTTCTTTTGTCTCATTCTAACTCCAATTGACATACCATCTACACCATTTGAATTAGGTTTATGAGATCTTCAAAAGGCTATTCTCAAAATTTTGATCTTTGCTACTTCACCAATAAGTCATTTTTCCAAGAATCATTAAAGCATGCTTGTTTTCTTATGAATTCCTATAAATTTGTCTCAATCACTTGAGCACCTTTATTCATTGGTATTTGGTGACTTATGAGTATGAATTCACCATGGATAACCTCTTTTATTCATGGATATGGGTCTCCTCCATGCCTTAATTTCCTTGGAATTTAACATAGGTTAACTCCCATATGTTAGAAATTGCTTGTAGGATCCCCCTCACTTAGGTACATGGACCAACACCTCCATATTTTGCATTTTGCATTACCCAGTGATAGATACTTCCTTACATGGGCACCTTATAATAGTGACCCTTGTTTCATTTTGGTTCCCATGTCATTTAATCATTTTAGGGATTGGGAGTCCAATTAGTCTACATACCATATTTGAGCCATATGCATTTGTTCTCATCATGTTGATATCCATACCCTCTATACTCCCACATATATCATTGGTATTTTTGGATTATCATGTATCACAAGCCCTCTTCTTCAACCATATAGTGACAATTCTTCATTTTATTCCACCATTCACCCACCCCTGAGGAGATTTCCACTAATTCCCCTACCATCGATCACTTCCATTTTCCGTTTTCACATTCCACATTACCACCATCTAGTTTTTTGGGGGGTCATTTATCTCCTTGTTTCCCATATGTATCCCCATTGGTTTTCGCTAGTGGGATTCTCATTGGACAATGTGTCTTTCAACACATAGGATAGATCTATCGTATTCTCCTTTCGGTACTACATATCTTACCCTTTCCTCCTAGAACCCCATTTGGAAATACTAGGAGTGTCTTGTGACTTTATAATATTGAGTTCAATTTTTGGTAGCATCCCCTTGTTTCCCTTGTTCAAAGCATATGTGTTGGCATAGGGGCAGACCCATGGTTCAACGCTTCAACAACACACCAATAAAACCCTAACTACCGACCCTTTCGGAAACACCTGCAAAGTAGATGAAGTCTCACCCGAGGTAGAGGCAGGGTTGGTTGTAGGAATCAAGTGTCTACAACCTAGCTGGGACACAAATCCGTGATCTCAATGCTTTAACAGAGAGCTTAGTAGTTAACATTCATTATTCCTTAACCCTTTATTTACATCACAGGTAAAACCCTAATTATAGAACAACACAATATTCAACAAGATCTAAGAATATCTGACCATCTAGCACATAGCATTAAAAGATCTAGCATTCATGCAAGTTATTAAGCACTAAGATACTATATTAGATGCATCTAACATACATAAATATTCAACACTAATCATAAATCACATTAATCACACAAATAAATTACAACACAGGATATACATGGTTCACCCCCAACGTGGGGCTATGTCCACCAACTCTTCATCTTCTTTATTATCTTCTTTCAATCCTCTTACATGCAATGAACCACAAAACTAACTCTGCATAGGACAGGAGATCTGTGTGCACCTCGCCAAATCCTCCTTCCTGAGTTAGGTCACAACACCAAGCCTCCTTACATATTCTACACACCAGCTTCTTACAATCACTTTCACTTAGCTCTACAAGTCTTAACACCTAGTATGCACAAAGCCTCTAGCTCTGCACTAAGCCAATTCTACTATTTCTCTTCACTACTTTCTTACATCACCCATATATATATATATATATATTTATACATTACAAATGGGGCCTAAACATGGGTAAACCCATGGTCTGACATCCCATACCCGTTACATAAACCCTAATCCCAAAAATATCACAAAAGGGAGAGAGATCCTATGGTCTTTGCTTTGCCTAGCGCTTCATCTTCGACCAGCCTGTCGAAGTCCCAAAACTGGTCAAACATGAGCAAGGTTATCCAAAACTTGGTTGAGGGCCAACAGGCCCCCAAAACTCACCTGTGACTCATCTTGGGTCACTTTGATTTGGGAAACTCTTCTTTGAAGGCCTTGAGATTGGCTCGAGCTACTTCGACCTACTGCTTCACCAGAGCCTCCTGCTCGGCAAAATCCTAAATAAATTTCTCAATCACTAGTCCTTCCAATTGTTGTTCCACCGTGGTGACTACTTGTTCTAATTGTGCACCTTGTCCCTCAATCTCCTCAAAAGGTGTGCAGGCTCCATCCTGCATTGGTTGTAGCCTCTGGGTCACTTCCTTGAATTTACTCTATATGGCATGGACCTGTTGCTGAACGATGAACTGTTCCTGGGACCTTTTCATCATATCGACTGCTGAAAGTGGCTTCAGCTATGCTTGTACCATCGATGCTTGTTGCTTTGCCTCCTAGAGTTGTGAATCCAGTGTCCTTAGTTCTAGGCCTTCTACAAGGCGCTCATAGGTCTGTGCACTTCAAAAACTTAATTGCTTTCATTCTAAGGCCAATTCCTTGATTATTTCTACTACGCTCCAAGAATTTTCTTCCCTCTAATCTCGCACTTCCTGCAGAGTGCTTGGCACAGATTGTAGTTCCAATTCTTCCACTCTTGCTTGAAGTTGTTGAATATCTTCAACGAGCTTATCCACTTAAATCTCTACTATGTCTTCTTCTATATGTGTGAGGCCCAACACAAAGCGAAGTTCTCTGGTGACTGCCTCCTTGACTCCCATATGCTCTATGAGCAGTTGTTCTTTTTCCTTCTGGATCTGTGCTTTATCCTCTGCAAACTTCTCCTGGAGGTCATCTTTCTCTTGCTGTGCAATCTGGTGTTGCTCTAGGGATTCTTATTTTGCTTGCTTTAATGCCTCTGTGGCCTTCTCCTTTTCCTTCTAGACCTAACGAAGGTGAGACTTGGTCAAGTCTACTAATATGCGTAACTGGGTAGGATAATCTCCTACTTCTATGTCCCCTGTTGAAAACAACGTAGTAGACACTGCACGGCTCGAATAAAGAGCCTGTTGTACCCCTTTGAGCTCCTCTTCGATCCTGTCAAACATTGTCTAATGTTTTTCTTTTCTTCATTGCAAAATTTCCTCTGAGGTATCTGATACAATGATGATGATGAGGTCAATATCATCTACCATGAGCATAGTCTGAAATGGAGGTTTATTGGCTTTTGACTTCTTTCATGATGAAGGTTTCTGTGGGGAGCCATTTCTTTTCTTGGATGTCTCAGCCTCCGTGATGGGATCCTTAGGCAATTTTACTTTTCCATGTTCTTGTTTTTTTTCTTCCCCTTCATCATCTTCTTTGTCTACTTCGTCACCTCCTCCTCCTTCATGTGAATCCAGTGTAGTTTTCTTTGATGTGTTGCTCAATTCTTGTACCTCTTCCTTCTTTTTCTTCCTGTTGCTGCTGGGTGAATCATATTCTTTGTGAGTGACTACAAGAATTTTGATGAGGTCAGGGTCAGAGATTTCTGTCTATTTGACCGGTATAAGGAACTCTGTAGGCCATTCCTTGGTCATTTCTTCCATGTCCTCCTCTGTGAGTTTGTAATAGGATTGGAACTCTTCTTTGTGTTCATCTGCGCATGCAGTGATATAGATGAAGTGTCTGTCTGTGCGGAACTTCACAAGTGGCCTGAACCTATGTAGAGTGTTCAATGTCACGCGAGGGAAGGATTCAATGGACCTCTTCAGCTATAGATAATAGGTGTGGAAAACCGCATTTGACATCCATTGCTTCTCCATGACTCTTGAATACCATTGCATAGTGAACTTCGCGGCTAGTGGTTCAAATGGTTCAATTTTAGGGAAGGTCACTCCTTCCAGCATCTCCCAAGCAATGAAGGCAATGAGAATCAACATCCAACTTAAATGGAACTCATATCCCTAATCCTGAGCTTTGTGGTAGTCTTGCTCTAACTGGTTGACGAGGTAGCTCGCCCAGTTCATTTGCATCCCTTCGACGCATTTTTCTGCAAGGTCGACGACAAACCTCATGACCTCCGTTGGCCTGTTCTTCCTGACGAGCTTACCAATGATCAACTAGAAAGCTAGGCGCACTACACCATTTTGGATGGAGGCTACCTTGTAGCCCCCCTTCCCTTTCTCCACATCGTCATAGGTTTCTTTTATATGTTTCACCAGGGCGTGATCTGTAGCCTTCCTTGGGTAAAAATCCCAAGGATCTAGTCCTTGCATGCTTAATCTAGTGATCTGATGGATTAGCGCTAGATCTACTGTGATGCACCGATCCAACCACAAGTAACCACCATGGTAGCATGATAGGAGGAGTTTAACACATGCGTTAACCTCCTGATGTCTACCAAAGTGTGGGATCTTCATTACATTAAGAATGGTGGACCTCGCGATGTCCATAGTCCACGACTGGGGGATTATCTTCAAATTATTCCCCATTGTCTTGGTGAAGTACTTGTGTGGTGAGAGCATGCCATAGTTCTTGCAGTATCCTAAGTTGAAGTCACTTATCTTTAGCTTCATAATCTGGCCTAATTGCAGTCCAACTGTGCGTATCCCCTTCAGGATTTATGCAGTAATCAATGTATAGTTGAAGTCCCTCGGGACGCTATCACAACTAACCGTGCCATCCAGAAGTGGGATATAGTCAGGCAGGATTGATGGGATGAGCTTCACGTTTTCCAAGTCATCGCGATGATTTCTTGTCTTCTCTATTGCAGTTCGGGAGGGCCCAAATTGACGTGCAGTCAATGGGGATTATTTCACTCCTCTCATCAACGAGGCCTGTACTCCTACGGACAAGACATTTTTAGCCATGAGGTCTATGCGGATTTCTTCGATAGAATTTTCTACTATGCTAAGGTCGCCGACATACACGCTCGAGATAATATATCTTGGATCAGTGATCAAACAATAAAGGTAGCAGAATGAATGGAAAGGTTACAATAAGCACTGCGTGAAAGTGATTAGTTCTTTGTGGTCTTGGATAATCACAATTTGCAAAATTATCCTCGGTGCAATGATTAACAGGATAAATAGACAACGTCATAATGAACACTTCCAATGGGTAGGAATTAATTAATCAATACAATTCCATTGGTTATGGCACGGTCCTAACAGTCCGATGGAAAATGTTCTGGCAATAACTACGTTTCTAGTCATTTTGGAGCGTCATTCTAATGGTCGAGATGCCTCCAACGGTCATATTGCTTTGCCGTGGTGAAGTGCCAGTTGGTGTTGTTCTGCTATTCCGGCGAGGTTCAAGTTCTGCAAGCCTTCCTTCTATGAGGTCCTCTCTGGAACCTCCTACAATGTTTCTAGCTTTGCTTTCTTATTACTCATATTTCTATCTTTTTTTCCTATAATCTATGTCTCTGGATTCCTCTTTCCATTCTTGTTCTTATCCTTTCTTAGCATAGTAACTTCGCACTGTTGAGGATCTTTCACAAGATTTGAGGATAATACTTCTTCTCTTACTGTTTCTAGAGTTGGTGCTCTACTCTCCTGCATGGATAGGTTCTTTAAGCCTTCTTGTGTTCTTTCAACTTCGACAACTAAGTCTCTAGTCCTCAACTGCTTCTCCTTGTCTTCTTGTTCTTTTATCAAGTGCACTATTCTCTTAGCCATGAAATCCATTAATTCTTGCTTTTTCTATTCTATAGCTTCCTCGTATTCTCTCCTTCGGATATGATATCTTTCAATCCAAGTCTTTCCTAACAAAAGTGCAAAGGGAGCGTTGTTCTCAGTAAAATTAAGGACCTTGAATTCTTCTTCTGTTGATATTCCATAAGAAACCATAGGTACATGGGCAAGTCTTCCACATAGGGTTATTATCTTTCCTTTAAACAATCTTATTCCTTCCAATGAATGAATCATAGCAGGATTTCCTAAGATTTACCAAGTACTTTCTGTCATAATGTTCACCTATGTTTCTATATCCAATACACAGTCTATGTCGAAGTCTCCTATTCTTGTTTCTATGCACTCTTTCTCTTTTAAAATCTCTGATAAACTGATGTCTCTGTGATCATTCAGTGTTTCTTTCATCTGTAATAATATAGCCTCTGATTCTTTCGGGTTCTTTAGCATATTCTTAGTCTCTGGACCTTCCTCGTGGTCTTCTTGTCTCATGTTCATCTTCTCAACTTTAGCAATCATTCTAGGGAAATCTAAAACTCCATGTCCAGTAGCTTTACAACAAAGGAAAATAGGACTTCTACCAAGGAATTCCTTAGCAAGATGTCCTAGTTTTCTATAATTGTAACGTAATGCCAATCTTCTCTTTCTCTTAAACGATCCCCAACCTTTCCTGTACTGCGCACTGGGATCATAGTGATAGATCTGCAAAAAATTATTTCTAGGATCTTGCATCCATTTGTTAGTCCAACAATTCTTTCTATGCATAGGGATAACATATCTTTCACTATTTTTATCAGATATATTCATATCATATCTTCTTTATTCTAGCTGTGGCCTAGCTTTCAGACTAGGAAAAAATTTATCAAATATATCCATTCTTTCGAAACAAAAATTTCCACTTATCTTACTTTTATCAGAGCACAAAGCCTTAAGATATTTACCTATTTTCTTCAGATCTGATTCCCTTCTTAGCAAAGAGATTCACAAGTCAATTAGAGTACTGTGCACTACAACAACAGATCTACGCACATAGCTTTATCTTTTCCTCAGTTCCCAACAATCACAGTTTCATGTCCTGGCAACATAACCATTTTTTGGCACAGGGGCAGACCCAGGGTTCAACACTTCAACAACGCACCAACAAAAACCTAACTACCATCCCTTTCAGCAACACCTACGAAGAATATGAAGTCTCACCCGAGGTAGAAGCAGGGGTGGTTGCAGGACTCAAGTGTCTACAACCTAGCTGGGATACAAATCTGTGATCTCAATGCTTTAACACAACACTTAGTATTTAACATTAAGTAGTCCTTAACCCTTTATTCACATTGCAGGTAAAACCCTAATTACAAAACATCGCAATATTCAACAAGATCTAAGCACATATGACCATTTAGCACATAACATCAACATATCTAGCATTCGTCAAAGTTATTAAGCAATAAGATACTATATCAGATGCATCTAACATACATAAATATTCAGCACTAAGAATACATTACAATAATGAAACAAAGCAATCACAACAAATGATATATGTGGTTCACCCCTAGCGTGGGGCTATGTCCACCAACTCTTCATGTTCTTTGTTATCTTCTTTCAATCCTCTTACATGCACAAAGCCACAAAACCAACTCCGCATAGGACAGGAGATCTGCGTGCACCTTGCCAGATCCTCCTTCCTGAGTTAGGTCACAACACTAAGCCTCCTTACACAGTCTGCACACCAGTGTCTTACAATCACTTGCACTTATCTCTGCAAGTCTTAACACCTAGTATGCATAAAGCCTCTAGCTCCGCACTAAGCCAATTCTACTAGGTCTCTTCACTACTTTCTTACATCACCTAGATATCTTTTTATACATTACAAATGGGGCCTAAACATGGGTAAAACCATGGCCTGACATCCCATACCCATTACATAAACTCTAATCCCAAAAATCTCACAAAAGGCAGTGAGATCCCGAGATCTCTACTTCCCCTGGCGCTTCGTCTTCAAACAGCCTGTTGAAGTCCCAAAAATGGTCAAACACGACCAATGTTCTCCAAAAATTGGTCAAGGGAAAACAATATGAGATGAGTCACTTTTATATCCCATGGATTCTATTAAGTTCCATGTTGTGTCTTGTTGCAATTTTTTAGCACCTCTGTGGGTCATACACATCCTGTGTTTCCTAGATTGGACATGTTATCCCCATTTTGTGGGATAACTAAGAAAATCATTTCTTGAGGCTCGTAGGTTGTATATATGGAGTGTCGAGCGACCACATGACCAACAATTTCCACTTTCACATACAGAATCCCGCTCTATCACCACATGTTGATCCATTGTCAATGCATCCACCACACCAGCTAGCTTTTAGAAGGCAGATGGGTCATTCTCCATGCAATACACATTAGGTATTGTGGCAGGTAATCACCCTAATATTTAAGGAATTTAAACATGGTGTATTTGAGCTTCTTTTGATTATAGAATGCCTACTTGATCATTATTATTTTGACCATGTTTCACCTTGGTGATTGTCACATATTTCCTAGTAAGTGGCTAACCTTTGCAGAAGGTTTGTGATAGGGGATCCCTTGAGGAGTTATCATATCATTCTCAACCATACTTACCAGTTTCCTCTCATTACACCTCCATAATATTGTCTTCTTCTAGGACCTTTGACTTTAGTGACACAAGAAGGGAATGTACCTCATTTAATTGGAAGAAGGGGCTGAAGGCCCAGATGGATTGATGTTGGATAAAAATATAAAATCCTAAATATAGACCTTCCAGATGATTCACACAGGGATCCTCGAGAAAGCAATGAAATGCTTCTCTGTAAGAAAAGGGGGGCCTACTAAACAAAGTGATAGTGAATGCTTAAGGGGTTAGTTGGAGGATGGGAGGTATCATCATGAGTTGGCCTATCATGATCATGCATATTTAGTGGTATGACATTACCATCATTTGGTCACCAAGCTAGTGTAATAAATCTCAGTTACACAACTAAGAGAAAGGGGGTATCATCATGAGATAACATTCTCATTTCGACAAGGTATTTGTGAATGAAATTGTCATTATCTTCACACTAATCTAGGACATTAGCCTTCAACTTGTTCCTTAAAACATGAAAGAAATAAATAATGGCAAGAAGATGGGCTTGGAAAAATTTCATCAGAAACAAAGGTGCCACACACCTTCTTCAAAGGCACCCTTAAATGAGATAATACGAGCCCTTGCATCCCATGAAACTCATCGACCTATGAAGTCTAAACCCCTTCCACCTCATCATCCACTACAAGACCTTGAAATACCATCCTTGGGAGCATCCCCTACTTGAGGTCTTTGGTATACCCAATAGGACTTTTATGACACCCATCCCATACTTAAACTTGGTAAATTGTATAGGGTTTTTGAGAATTTGCTTAATTTGATGAGGTAGTTTTGATGCACATGTTTAGGTTCCTTTATTAATAGATGTGGTTTACACTTGTCATGATATATTTGACTTGATAGCTTTGGAGGGTGTACCCTTTTGTTTTGTAGGACCTTGCTTGGTGGCTAGTTTTGGAAGAACAATCCTAGCTTGGGATTCCATGGGGAAAGGATGCCACAGGTTGGATGTTGTAGGCTCACACACTAGATAACATAGAAATTCCTTTGGAGGCTTACATGGTATCATGGAGGATCTTATCTAGACCCTAGTACCCAAATGACTTGCCTAGGAGAGGAAAAACATCATCTTTTGAGGGTTGAATTCATGCTTGAGGGGTTTTGATGGTGATGGAGTTATTACATGCTGACACTTGGCATGTTTTGACTAGAGGAGGCATGTATTGACCCTTGAACATGATGAGAAAGCTCAAGGATCCCCAACGACCTCCATTTTGTTCTCCAATGACTTGTTCAAGGTGTCAAAACATCCCCTAAAGGGGTGACGTCATCTTTTTTTAGGGTTTCTATCATGTTAAAGTGAAAATTAAATATTATTATTTGATGTAAGGGGAAATAAAAGGGTTGTTGACCCCTTATCTTATGTTTTACCCTTTCTAAGTGGAAAAACTATGTTTTAATGTTTTTGAATAAATAGATATCATGTGAATCTCACTTCATATATATCTCTCCCATTGTGAGAGGTTAAGGACTCAAATTTTCACTACCTTCAATCTTTTTTCTCTCTTGTGTTATGGTATATTGTTCTATTTGGTTATTGGCTACATGATGATGATGTGCTAGCTTATGGAGGTCATTTTTACCTCTTTTATGGTGGTTTATCTTGGCATGTTAAGAGTTTATCTTATTGCAACTTGAATTTGATAAATGCTACACTTGGTGTTGTTTTTATTTGTTCAAAGTTAAATGTTTTTGATAAGTTAAGTAGGGAGTATAAGGGCATACAATCCTCCCTAGCTCCACCATAATATATCATAGAAATATTTTTTGCACAGGTTTGATAAGGAAGTATAAGGGCATACACCCCTTAGCATAAACCCTAGATAGGATACTTTCTTTGGGGAATAAGAGGATTTATACCCCCAAGGAGGTAGTACATATAGATCTCTATCTTGTGACCCCATTAACCCAATAATCAAAGTCGCTAGTCGTTGCATTGGAGAAACAAAATATTGCATTGATAAATGTGAAAAGTCAAGGTCTTGAAGTTCTCTCACTTGGATACTATTCTTTGTTCCTTAGGATATCTTTCCTCATTGAGGCGTCCTTTTCTCTCACTAAAACTTGCTTCTGTTACAAAACTAACCTACAACCACTAGGGATGCAAAAAATATAACCTTTTAACCCTAGGAAACCTCGAAACTAATCCTAGGAACTAGCTATAACTTCTCCCTAACAAACTACTAATCCAAGAACACGTTTTAGGCTAATTAGGAGTAACTTCTATTGGTTAATTTTGTTGATATTTAGCTTGTTTTTATACATCCATTTAGGCTGTTATCTATTTCTACATATTTACTATTTTACAATCTTACTATCATCCTAAAGTCACAAGTTTTATTGCTAAAGTGGTGCTAGTTCTTCGCTAGTTTATCTCTCAAATTTATCTTGACATTTGGCATATTATATAGCAACCTAATTTAATAATTTATTGTTGATATACATCTCTTTTTACTACTTCTATTAGGTAAAACAATCTTAAATTTCTTGTTCACTTGATATATTGTATTGTATACCTGATTTTCCTTATGTCTCGGGCAGGTATTGTCTCTTTGCAGGTCACTCAAGACTTTGGAAACCTCAAACAACCCCCAAGATCCATCACCAAGTTCCCTTTTCCATATAAAAACTTGAACTATAGGGGAATTCACTCATACATCACACTTTCCTTTTTAATACCCTCCTAGGGTCATCGTGTCATGTTCCTGACTTGGCTAGTCTAGGAAACACTGCTAATGTGTGTGTAGGATCAAAGGTTTACAACATATAAATGATCATACAAATAATAAACGTGACAAAGGACCACAATGTTTGTATGATGATATCTCTATGGATTACAAAATGGCCGAATGCGGCTGAATAACTGACAATATTCAACTAGATCAACATACAAAGGATCTTAGCCGAAATATAAATAAGCAACTACAACTGAATAAAATAACAACACTCGGCTAGATCAAAAGACAAAAGGATCTTAGCCGAAATACAAATAAGCAACTAAAACATAATACCTGGAATATGGGAGCACTGTGAAATCAATGAAGAATGATGGAAGACCTAGATGATCTTCTCGGTGACTAGGGTGTGTCTTTCAACACCAAAATCAACCAACTGGTGTCTTCCTCCTGGAATACACTGAACTATCTCTCCTTAGATGCACCTCTTCTCCTCAATGACAAGTCATAATCTGCATAATGATGAATTAGATCGCTGACTCTTCTCTTATAGCTTTCCAAAACCCTAATTCACTACCGAAACCCTAATTTATTGTTGACCTTTTCCCTCCAAGTGAATATTTTATTATTCCTTGATTAAATCACTTAATTAATTAATTAATTAATCATTTTAACTCTAAAAAGTGATTTATCCATCCTTATGGCTTCTCCGGCCACTGAAAGTCACTTCTCATTATCTTATACTGTAGTTCTCTTCTTCCCAATTCCAATGAGATATTACACTAAGAGGTTTATCCAAGTAATATTCCCATTATGACCTTCTTAGTGAAATTAATTAAGATATGACCGATAATAACTCAAAATTATAGAAATCATCGGAATGCAACGAAACCAGAACCAAGCTGTGCAGAATGGATCATGATGATGAATGATGCAAGTTGGGCCCAATAAAACCCCTCAATATTTCCCAAACTCTCTGTCACCCCTATCTGGCTACTTTGGTAGGCATAACACTCTGTAAAGTTATAATCTCCCAAAATGGGGACATTACAGTCCTCCTTGCCAGAATATTTCTTGTCCTCAAGCAATAACTGAATCCAACTACATATGATACCAGGGTCCCATATCCACCTATGTGACACAAGGTAGACTCCCCTCAAGATGTGGTCTCTCCAATTTCTCACCACACATGAAACCCACATGCTCTTGATGAGTAGAATGATCAATGACCGAGGAATCTCAGTCAACTCCTTGAGTAACCACTCTACTCGAAACTCAACTCCATAAAACACTGAACTACCAAGCACTCTAATCCCTGGATCCCATATCAGAATGTCAACTACAATGCCCTGTGGAGTATAGTTATGTAACATATCAACGCCATGAGTCTCCTGCAAATAACACATGGCCTCAACCCGAAATGGGTCTATCCTACCAAACCATACCAAACTCAANTCAAGATGACCCCCAACAACTAAACATGTTGTTTCCATAGTGAGGTACTACAAGACCTCAACGAATCACCAGTCACTGACGTGCTCTCCTAAATATAGAAACTCAATGGAAAATGAAAGTGACTCCCCCCTGCAAACGTCTAGTCTTCTCCATCAGTCAATGAAATGTCTGGTCCTGTAATCCCAAGGTCCCATGCTAGTCTCTGACAGGGACCATCATGTCAATGCTGCTCTACTCTGATCATGACTGTCTGCTCAAAGTATCCATACTAGACCCTCCACTCCTAGATCCTCGTAAGATGAAACAAACTATTGACCAAATGGACTCCCGGATCCCATGTCAAATTTTGAAGTTCATCACTTCCAATCCCCAATAACTGCTGGTGTACCCTACGGGTAACTGTTGAAATAACTCCACCCTCATCCCAATGAGAGTCTGAATATGTAGCAACCTCTGAGATATCCTTTGTCCCATGGCCTAGAATACTCCCCATCATGCCCATGGCCTCAACTGTTTTCCCCTAATGATCCACCCCTATCTTGATGAGTGCAACAAAGACACTCCTGTCAAGTGGTCTCAACCTACCCACTCTCCATGTCCCCTGCCACTGTCTAGCTCCCCCTGTGTTGTTGTCAATGATGAAAGTATCAGGAAAGGATATCATAAATATATGCAACCAACTGTAGGACTGGAAAGTATCATATGCTTTGGTCAATCCAAAGGACTTAACCAAAATCTCGTCCATCGACATCCATGGTAAATAATCGCCTGTACTCATCACTAAACACCAACCATCAGGTATAATGGTAGGTACCTCCACCAACTGTGGGTCAATCATTCTCCATCCATCATCACTCATGCAACTGCTACTACGGTGAAGGTGATCTCCCAGATCTGTATACTGCTACAAGGGAGAGGAATCTCCATGCTCTATTAAGTACATCTCCTCCTTGCAATCCAGTGTGTCCCCCTGAATCCCACTGTACAACTCTGTATGTCTCTATGAAATACCACTCATCATTGTGTGCCCCTGCATACTCATGTGATCTCCTTTATACACCTGCAACATC
>JASDQU010029291.1:0-21440 GCA_032191745.1 Picea mariana | reverse complement strand
TTAGTTTTGTGCACCATTTCCCTCTTTTTCCTTTCACTGGCAGAGGATTGAAGTATCACTTTGTATAACATGTCACTTTTTTGGTGGTACAAGTCAATGATGTCAATGGGTTGAATATTTCCCATATTGAGCTTGATTTGGGTTGCCTTGTAGTCATTTTGGGAGAGGGGTTTTGGCACTTTAGATTCCAAGAAGGACAAATTGAAGGTGCCTTGTTGATAATCCATTGCTGTTAGTATATTTTTCTTGGATGTCTCTCCCACGACTTGGGGGTACATCTCCTTTTTCATCTCCCTATTATTCCTTTTGATATCTAGGTAGTGAGAGAATAAGGAGGGGTACTTTTTTATTGCTTCCCCATTGCCAATTTTTTTTATTTATGACTCATGCTGATAGCATGTATGAGGAGAGGTGTTCAATAATTAAGGTTGGCCCCTCAGATTCACTCTCCCTTTGGGTTATTTGCAGCACACCTTTCCCTTTATCCAAACTCCCTGTCACATTGTCCTTTGTTTCAACCTCCTCATCCCCTTTAGGCATTTTGTTCAACTATCCATCCACATCCATTCCTGATCGCATTTCTAAGTATTATTGTTTTATAGGATGAGTGGTATGTACTGCACTCGCTTGAGTTGATGAAGCAATTTCGTTGGGGTCCCATTTCCTAGGGTCTACTTGACCTCTTCTCGGGAGTCCAGGTTGGAAAAATTTTCTATCAACACATTTGGCTGATGTTTGCATGTTGGATTCCTAGCAGAGATGACACCATGGGGATCATTTACCTATCCTTCCCCTTTCTCAAAATTAAGGTGTTTAATCTTTTCTCCAGTTGTAGAAAAATATGTTCTTTGCTGAACAAAGAAGGGGCCAACCTCCTATGGAAATGGGAAGGAAATTGATTTTCTATGTTGGGAAAATAAGAAGTGATAAGCCATCAACATTTGTCTGGCATATTCCAATGCTAGGATCCTTGGTGTTAAGAAACTAGGGAGCTTGAATGGTTATTGCTCAAAACCATACACCCTGATGATGGTATGATCTTCTTCCAGGTACCAATATCCTATCCTAGCATCTTTTCCGAGTTGTAGGATATGCCTCATTTCTAGGACGAATATGGGAAGTGGAGTGCCATGTATCAGGGTATATATGAAATTCATGTATTTATTTACATAGGGGTTGAAACCTCTATTTTTTCTTGCCTCCTCATCTTTTGAGTCCATTCATTGATTGGATTCAGGCTCCTAGTCTCATATGTGATATTCATTCCCCAAGCCTCAAAGTAGTGGTGATTTTGGGAAAGGATGAGATATACCAGGTAGGATTGGTATCTAAAGGATCTGGTGCTATGGAAATTGTCCAACTGAGCTTGCATGAATTCCTCCAGAAGTTGGAAGTAGTCAAACTTAAGCAGAGTCATGGATGTTGGGGGACTTAAAAAGATAAAATGACCAAGATAGCCTCATCACCTACCCTATCATGGTCATAACCTAGGATTTGGCAGATAATGGCCAAAGTTTCCCTGTAATTTAAGGGAACAAATCTGATTTAAATGGAGGTGGAGTAGTTGGTAATGGATTATTAGGGGCTAGAAGGTTTTCTAATAGGATTTCTTCATCATAGTGAGACAATTCTTGATATTTTTCCTCTAATGCATGTTCTTCCAGGGTTTCATAGGATCCTTCAAGGAAATGGAGCACTTGGGCCAAGGAATCTCATGCTATAGTGTATATAATTCGATGTCCATTAGTGGACATCACCTTTCCCTCTTCATTTTGGTAATTTGTTGCAAACCAATGAACAACTTCAAGGAAGTTGAAAGTTTGTGGGATGCTGGATCAGGACAGGTTTGATTCCCATAAGTGTAAACAATATTGACCATTTGTTAGCATTGGTTTGGGCACTATGAATTATTGGGAATAGGTCAGGAAACGACAAGGTCATGTCAAAAATATCACCATCTCCGTCAATTAAGATATCATATGTCCTTGAAGGATTATTAGATGATTACGACTTGCTAGGGTTTGTAACAATAACCATTTTACTAGCTTAATGATAGAGGATAGTTGTAAAAATGAATCCCGGGACTATATGAGTTCTCAGATCACCTCTTGACTATTGGAAGCTACGTTGGAGGATGATGTTGTATTTTTTTCGGAAGCTCAAGTGTCTAAATTGGTGCATTGGAGATGGTGCTCTTTGTTCCCAATGAGGATTCTTGCCACTATTTTAACCTTTTGAGTGCCACACGTCACCATGCCTTTGATGAAAACTTTTGAATTAGGAAAAGGCGCAAAATTTGAGTGATGTCATGCGTGACATCAGTTGGGCCCCACATACACATGGTATCCTTATATTGGTCCAAGGTGACATCTATGTGGCATGGGGACAAGCCACATGTCCTCGAGTTCAGGGTAGTTGATTCGTTCCCTTGTTCATTTCTGGTGGGTCCCTCTTACCTAGGTGTCAGTTGTTGGTTGGTTCCTGTGGGTGCCCTATTGGTAGGCCCACATGTCTTCTACCAATCCTTGGGTCCACAATAGCATGAGATGTCAATGCCATGATGTTATTTGTTAGTTTCCATGCCTATATTGTGTCTAAGGGGTGACGAGTGGTTTTTTCCAAACCAAAAACTGCTATCACATGCCCCTCAATGGTGGTTTTCCCTTTTCTCCTTGCGATGAAACTCCAGTCAAAAGAGGATGTGTGTACAATGATAAACCACTGTCGCATTGTCAAGGGTTTGTTAAAACCCACACATATTCACGATGAGACATGCGGTAAGAGTCGTCTATATTTGCTCACTTGTGATCTCTTTGGTGATCACCCTGTTATGGAATTATTCCCTTGTAGACAGGTGAATATTCCCTTGGATTCTAGAACCCTCTACCAAGACAAAAAATTACAAATGGACACTAACATCCCTTTGAATTCAATCAAACTAATAAAAAAGAGAGAGGGAGAAGGTATGTTAGTGTCCATTTGTAATTTTCTGTCTTGGTAGAGGGGTCTAGAATCCAAGGGAATATTCACCTATATGCAAGGGAATAATTCCATAACAGAAATTAGCGACTCCACTGGGGAAGGACATTTAATTTTATTTCCTTGGATCATCTCTCCCTTTTTCCCACCTTTAGATCATTTTTATTATTTGTTTATGATCTATTTGTCTTTCTCTCCTTCTCATTGAAATTTCACAAAATTCTGGGAGTTTTGGTTCAAATTTTTTGAGTTTTAAGCCTCTGTTCTGAATTTATGGGAAGGGTAGCTCTCCCATTTAGTGTATATCATAGTTATTATATACAATCAATGCTCCCCTACAGTGTATATCAGAGCACTACAACGCTCTGTGCCCTTGGAAACAAGAGAACTAGTCTCATTTTCTGGTGATTTCTGCTCTTTTCTACTCAGTTTTTCTCAGTCTAATCTTGCAAAGATTATTTCTCAAAGAACTTTGAACATCCTTGAATTTATTTTTATAAGATTTATCCATCTAGCATTCATTTTTTTATCCCTTGAGTTTGCAAATTTTCTCTTAGTTGTGATCCGCTAGGGTTAACAAGATCCCTTTTTTTTTTTTTTTTTTCCTTTTGAGTTTATCCGATCTTCATCTCGTAAAGATTTTAGATTGATTGAATGTTTAGAACTCTTCATCAACTAAGGTTTAAAAAGGGTTCTTGGTTTTGAGCCTTCTTGTCTTCATTTGAAACATATTTCTTGTTAGATGATTAGGACTCTTATGACAACCTAGCTTGATTTCTGTTTCTTGCTACTCATCGTTTGAGGATTTTCATGAGTGTTTGTTTTCTTTCTCTTTTGTGTCATCGAGTTCTTGATTGAGTGAGTTATCATACTTCTTTCTTTCAGTTCTCGTTATCCTGTGAATGCATTCTTTGTTTGAAATCCTTTTTTCTTCGTGTCTTTTGTATCTGAATTCAACTCTTTCATTTTGATTGTAAGTAATGGAGCACTAAAAGATTTTCATTTGCTTTATTTATATATTAGAATAAAAAAAAGAAGATAGTTGCATTATTGCTTTTGGGTAATGTAATATATTGCATTTAGAATATTTCATTTGGGAATTAGGTGTTTTTGTTGAAGAAAGTTGAACCTCTTCTCCATCCTGTATATAGGATTCATTGAAGAAAAATATTTGCATCTCATTTTTTCTGCATTCTTTTCTAGTCGAGTCTAAAACATCATAAGTTTCACTTTCGCACCCTTGAGTAAACAACAAAACTAAAATGAAGCACCTATAAAATTGATCAGACACTTTTATATTATCTGGTAGCGAACCTACATTATCTTAAAGTGTAGGGCTTTGGAATAGGTTGTGAGGATAACTTTCCAAATCCATCAGGAAAACATAGAATCTTGTGCCAGGGAGCGGTAAATCCAATTGTTTGTATAAGCATAGCCGGGATCCCCCTCTCACATAGGGGTTAAACACAAGGTCGCGTGTGAGAGGGAAACAAATATTTCCCCTCCGAAGATTAACCGATTTAGAAAAAATATTGTATATTGGGGGTTCTTCCTGAGAAATGACTGGTTTCATTTGGTCTTAGAGCTTCGTGAATATCGAATCTGTTCGAGGTTATTAGTAGTATTCCGATCCATTTTTCTTCTGTTCTATTGAATAATTTCAGACTTGTTATCCTACCCATACATTCCTTCCCGACTGTTGATTGTACCCTCTCGGACGCTGACTGCGATTTTGTAACCTTAGTGGCCTATATCTATAGGGTTGACACACAAGGTGACGATGAAGGGGAGTCTTCGCTATACCTCAGTCAGACATTGGTAAAACTCACTTGGGCTACTTGGAGGGTACACCCATGGGTAAAACCATGTGGTAACTTGCACCAAGGCACAAGTCTGTTAAGAAGGTCACCAACGTAACTGATCCACCCGCTCTATCCCAAACCCTTCCTATATTGACATCGTGATGTTGGATTTCATCAAAAACTAGTGGTTTCATTGTGGGAAGGTTTGTTTGATTGTTTGTTTCTTATATTTGTAGCATGTGTTGTTTGTTTTCATTAGTGGACCTTTGGTCAAGTCAGTGTCAATGGTGTCAATTCCTGGGATTACCATTGAAGGAATCCCTTTCCCCAAGGAACCTTTCTCCTTTCCTTCTTTTTGAATCGTTGGTCCTCCATGCATTGCCACACTGAGTCTTCCAGGACTCACCATCGGGTTACCGGTTTGGTTGTTCCCGACTCCGGTGATATCAACTTTTCCCAGTGCTTCGAACACACCTAATTATTCATATGTAAGCACACCACCCACACATCAACCTAATTCCGACCTTTCATTTTCTTCACTCGTCAGGTCTCCTTCCCTTTCTCCTTCTTCACCTAGTGAAATCTCTAAAGCAAGTAATCAGGTTGATAAGAAGAAGAAGAAACAAAAAGAGAAGAAGAAGAAGAATCAGAAAGAGACCAAGCCTCTAACCACATCAAATCATGTTGGATTCGAGCAACCAACTATTGTTAATCATACTGGGAGCATTGATAAAGTTGACAAGTTTAAAATGAAGAATCTTAAACTCAAATTCCCTTGAAGGCTTTGTAAGGGTGACCACTTTCTAAGGGATTTCCCTGGTCTCTCCAAGGTCTTAGAAATGTGGCCTTCCACATCATCATCCCCTGCTGAACATGTTGGTGACACCCCATCAACTGGTGACAGTAAGGTTGGTAAGAATAATAGAACTATCAAATTTTCTTGCTTGTTATGCGAAGGTGATCATTACTCTCACCTTTTTCGTCATATAGACGAGGCTTATTATCTTTTGGAAAAGATTCAACTTCCAACTGGTGATCATGAAATCTCTTCCAACCCATCGTTAGTTGATGGACAGGTCAATCCAGTTCCATCTCCGGTCATTCCAGTTAATCAGGTGGTCAATCTAGTTTCATCCTTCGTTGGACCGCTAACCAAAGTGTTTGATCTGGTTCCATCATTAGTCGATCCTACTCCTCCCTTAAAGAGTGCAACCCAAGTGGTCGATCTGGTTCCGCCATCGATTGATACCACTCCTCCCTTGAAGAGTGCAACCAAGGTGGTCGATTCGGTTCCGTCATCGGTTGATCCCACTCCTCATTCAAAGAGTGAAGATGTCGCTCATGTATACCTAGTTAATATTGATTCATCCAGACAAGGGGGCACTCCACCCACCCTAATGGCACCCCCTTCAAGCAATTTGATGATTTCTATTAATTGGAATAATTTGACAAAACCCCGTCTTCCTTCTTACGTGCCTTTCCAAATCACCATGTAGGTTTGTGATAGGAATATTCCTAACACTTTAATATATGAAGGTGCTTCTGTTAACATCTTATTCGCGAATTCTTGGCAAACTTTTGGTTCACCGCAGTTTGTGCCCGTGACTCATATTCTGTTGACCTTTGAAAGAAGAGTTAGTTAGCCTTTATGGATCCCTCCTCAGTTTCCAGTTACTTTGGGAGGAAAAATGGTCTACGTCGATGTGATGGTAGTTCACAACCCCTTGAACTTTAACCTGCTCCTCGGGTGAGACTAGGTCTACATTATGAGAAATTTTATGTCCACTCTCTTTCGAGTGATATGTTTCCCTCACAACAGAAACATAGTAATGATTTAACAAATTTCATTAATTGAATCTCATCTGATGGTAAACCATATGCCTTCCCTGAATGTGCCATACATGCCAGTGATGTCCGCCCCATTGCAGGTCAATTATGTAATGACCATCCCCATGCGTTCATCCTCGCATGAGAGGGAATATCTCCCTTATCCTAACTTAGATTCGATAGTTGACATGGTCATCTTTTCGATAGGGCTATTAGAGTCGGATATCCCTACCCTTATCGAGGCCGTTGACATGTATTCCTTTCAGAGTGTTTTTCTTCCATTAGTGAAGATCTCTTGGAAACCATGGCTGACATTTGTCCCTTGAAATGTATTCCTTCTAGAGCATTGTCCTCTTGGAAGCCATGATCAAGCAGAGGTCTTGAGCATAGTTTTTCTTCTTTGTGGCAATCTCATTAAAAAATGAAACATAAGCTACGATCATAGTTCATTGTCCCTGTCAAGCTTGTTAAAAAATGAAACAAACCCCCCTCATTTACGATCGATTCTCACTCTGGATTGAGTACTTGAACCTTCTTTTCCTTCGCCTAGTGAAAATGTTTCCATTAGTAACCAGAAACCTAAACGAGGAAAGAAGAAGAGTCGTCATAGGAAACGATGCTTGGGGGGGAAATCTCCAGCCTCTGGACATCATGCTGGAGAAAAACCACCAACTTCTTCCAAAGAAGTTGGGGGAAAATTATCTCTAGAGAGACATGTTGCTAGGAGTGATCCTTGTTCAAAGGTCATTCCCATCATAACGTAGTAGTCTTTTTCTGGAACGAGCTTAGTCTTTGTTCTTTGTTGTGCTCGTAAATACACGAGAATAAGTTATCGAGCTTAGTCTTTGTTCTTTCTCATTCTTATAAATACGTGAGAATGTGACCGAGTATACTTTCATCACTTTTTCGGACTCGTAAAGGTTATACAAAAATTGAACCCCCTGGAGTCTCCTTTAAGATCTTTTCAGACTCTCTAAACATGAAAATATTGTCGAGTGATCTTGCTTCCTTTCACACCCGTTAAAAGGTTTGAAAGGGCATCTTTCAGGTGATAGTTGATCTCTTTTTCGACCTCGTGAGACTAATTACAAAAAATGAACACTCTGATCAAGCATGATTAGAAGAGTTATCTCTTGTATTGTTTTATACTTTTTGGGACTTCAGAGACTAAAATCAAGAAAAAGGACAACCCTGGAATCGTCTTTAAGTTCTTTTCAGACTCTCTAAACATGAAAAACCACCAAGTTTTCCTTCTCCGGACTCGCTAAACTACACATTGAAGGACCCATATGGGAACAAACCCTTATTTCTTCTAGTTCGTTAAATAAAGGAAGAGGAACTTACCGAAGGTGAGTTATATTGAGCATGCGTTACCCTCCTCGAGCTCGTTAACTGAAAAAGAAGTACTCATCTATCTGGGTGGGGAGAAAAATTGAAGGAAGTGGGTCAAGTTTTTGAGAATCCTTTATGGAATCTTTTGTCTCCCTTGAACATGGCACCTTTTTGTGTCTCATGTTACAATTGGGTAATCCACTTGTCTTTGAGTCATACTAATTCGATGCGTCGCCATACTTTTTCGTCCAGTCGAACATTGCTATTATTTTCGTCACATTACATTATTGGTACTCGTCGAGTAAATGCTGCTAAGTCAGTTGTTGTGCCTCATCATGTTCAAGGGAAGTTTCACTTCAAACCATCCATCTGCAGTATTTCCAGTTTCCATTTCCTGTGTTAGCCCATACTCATTCGATTCACCATCTTACATCACTTTCCTATGTCAGTTTCGTGTCGATGATGGGGGATACATCAAGGCCCTCCTTCGATGAGTCTTTTCCTGTCGAGTTCAACACATCTCTGAGAATTAGACTTAGAAACTAGAAAGTACCTTAGGACCTGCATGCCTCAATGGCATGCCTCCTTGCTTCTGACAATAGGTTTACATCATTGACCTCTAATTGGATCATTGCACGAATGTTCAACCTCATCTCATTTATTCACATTCGTTGGAATGTACTAGGGTACCTTATGAGTCATTGACATCATTGGTGATTTCCCTCACACTTCTTAACGATGTACCTTAATGATCGGTAATCAAGTGGTTTCTACCATTTTCGACATCAAATCATCTATTCACATGGCTAGATTCGTACCACATCGAGATTGGGACGAAGACCTTGGGTTGAGCGTTTACTTTGTTATCTGCTTTGCCCAAACTGCAAAGGAGATCATTTGAGCATGCCGATATATATATTGTCACATAGATCCACATTGTATTGGTCAGTGGATATGTTTTATCATCTCATAGCTCCACTGTGTATTTTTTATGGCTAAGATCAGTTCATGTCATGGAGGTATGGATCCACATTATATCTTTGGTGGACATATCCTTAGTCAATATTTTTCATGGATCCACAGTGTATTGGTCGATGAACGTGCTTTGAGTCATCTCATATTCTAAGCATAGGTATTCCTGCCTTGGAAATGGAACATATATTAATATTGTTTGATGGTTGTTTGCAACTTCTTCTAGGTTCTCCCACTCCACACCCTTGCATTGATGAATTGTAAAGTGTTTCAGCCATCAATTTCTCTTCCGACCTCACACTTTAGGGGGAAATCTGTTACATACCAAAATTCCACACTTAAGTACCTCACCCTAAGTGTCACAAGTGTCATGAAAGTGTCACATACACTGACACCATGAAAGAACATTCGTCACAATCCCTAGTCAAGGTGGAGGATAAATACATTATATGAAGGTCAAAATACTATGTGCACATGAATTAATTATTAATATTCCTAAAAAGGAAATTAATTTAATGTGAGAATCCACCTCACATTTGGTTTCCTATTTTCAAGGAGAGGTTGAGAATCTCATGGATGGGAGAGATATTTCCTCAAAGGTCATTCCCATCATAACGTAGAAGTCTTTTTTTGGAACGAGCTTAGTCTTTGTTCTTTCTTGTGTTCGTAAATACATGACAATAAGTTACCGAGCTTAGTCTTTGGTCTTTCTCATGCTCATAAATACGTGAGAATGTGACCGAGTATACTTTTATCACTTTTTCAGACATGTAAAGGTTAAATGAAAAATGAACCCCTTGGAGTATCCTTTAAGATCTTTTCAGACTCTCTAAACATGAAAATATTTTCGAGTGATCTTGATTACTTTCACACTCATTAAAAGGTTTGAAAGGACATCTTTCAGGTGATAGTTGATCTCTTTTTCGACCTCATGAGACTAATTACAAAAAATGAACACTCTAATCAAGAATGATTAGAAGAGTTATCCCTTGTATTGTTTTATACGTTTTGGGACTTCAGAGACTAAAATCAAGAAAAAGGACAACCCTAGAGTCATCTTTAAGTTCTTTTCAGACTCTCTAAACATGAAAAACCACCGAGTTTTCCTTCTCTGGACTCGCTAAACTACACATTGAAGGAACCATATGGGAACAAACCCTTACTTCTTCCAATTCATTAAATAAAGGAAGAGGAACTTACTGAAGGTGAGTTATATTGAGCATGTGTTACCCTCCTCGAGCTCATTAAATGAAAAAGAAGTACTCATCTATCTGGGTGTGGGGGAAAATTGAAGGAAGTGGGTCAAGTTTTTGAGAATCCTTTATGGAAGCTTTTGTCTCCTTTGAACATGGCACCTTTTTGTGTCTCATGTTACAATTGGGTAATCCACTTGTCTTTGAGTTATACTAATTCGATGTGTCGCCATACTTTTTCGTCCAGTCGAACATTGCCATTATTTTCATCACATTACTTTTTGGTACTCGTCGAGTAAATGTTGCCAAGTCAGTTGTCGTGCCTCATCATGTTTAAGGGAAGTTTCACTTCAAACCATCCATCTGCAGTATTTCCAATGTCCATTTCCTATATCAGCCCATACTCATTCGATTCACCATCTTACATCACTTTCCTATGTCAGTTTCATGTCGATGATGGGGGATACATCAAGGCCCTCCTTCGATGAGTCTTTTCCTGTCTAGTTCAACACATCATCTGAGAATTAGACTTAGAAACTAGTGAGTACCTTGGGACCTGCATGCCTCAATGGCAAGCCTCCTTGCTTCCGACAATAGGTTTACATCATTGACCTCTGATTGGATCATTGCACGAATGTTCAACCTCATCTCATTTATTCACATTCGTTGGAATGTACTAGGGTACTTTGGGAGTCATTGACATCATTGGTGATTTCCCTCACACTTGTTAACGATGTACCTCAATGATCGGTAATCAAGTGGTTTCTACCATGTTCGACATCAAATCATCTATTCACATGGCTAGATTTGTACCACATTGAGATTGGGACGAAGACCTTGGGTTGAGTGTTTACTTTGTTATCTACTTTGCCCAGACTACGAAGGAGATTATTTGAGCATGCCGATATATATGTTGTCACATAGATCCACATTGTATTGGTCAGTGGATATGTTTTATCATCTCGTAGCTCCACTATGTATTTTTCGTGGCTAAGATCAGTTCATGTCATGGAGGTATGGATTCACATTATATCTTTGGTGGACATATCCTTAGTCAATATTTTTCATGGATCCACAGTGTATTGGTTGACGACCGTGCTTTGAGTCATCTCATATTCCAAGCATAGATATTCCTGCCTTGGAAATGGAACATATATTAATATTGTTTAATGGTTGTTTGCAGCTTCTTCTAGGTTCTCCAACTCCACACCCTTGCATTGACGAATTGTAAACTGTTTCAACCATCATTTTCTCTTATGACCTCACACTTTAGGGGGAAATCTGTTACACACCAAAATGCCACACTTAAGTACCTCACCCTAAGTGTCGCAAGTGTCATGAAAGTGTCACATACAATGACACCTTGAAAAAACATTTGTCACAATCCCTAGTCAAGGTGGATGATAAATACATTATATGAAGGTCAAAATACTATGTGCACATGAATTAATTATTAATATTCCTAAAAAGGAAGTTAATTTAGTGTGAGAATTCACCTCACATTTAGTTTCCTATTTTCAAGGAGAGGTTGAGAATCTCATGGATGGGAGAGATATTTTTTCAAAATCCTTGAGAGATATTTTTTCAAAATCCTTGAGAGATATTTTCTTCCTAAAATCCTTGAAGATATATTTTCTCCCTAAGAATATCAGAGATCCCTTTTTAGTGGATCTTATGAGTGATCTTCTCCATGGAGGTTAAGCCTCCAAATCCTATATAATGAGGGATTTCCACGGAGAAGAGGAGGAACCTTTTGGATATCAAACTTATGATCTTGGGAGCATCGTGCAAGGGCTGGACAAGGAGGACTTGGAGAGGCTACTGCAACTTCATCTACAAATTGTAAGTATCTCTTTAAAGTTATTATCAATATTACTTGGCCTATTCCCTTCAAGGTTGTGTATTGTTGCATATGATTGTCGATCTTGATATATGGATTTGATTAGTCTAATCTTGTAGAGTAGAGTATGATTTCTTTGTCTTTTTTCTGTCCATTGCATTGCAGGTATTGAGTGGTGCTGAAGAGTTTGGAGATCATGCCAAGATTGGAGGCAGCGAGGACGGACCACAAAATAAGGTGCATCACACTTTATTCCTTCTCTTTCTCTTTCTGATTAGGTAATTTAATTCAAAGGGATGTTAGTGTCCATTTATATGTTTTTGTCTTGGTATTAGGGGTCTAGAATCCAAGAGTGTATTCACCTGTCTGCAGAGGAATTTTCCCCACATCCTTTAGCCCTTGGTATTGGAATGTGTTTCAACTGTAGGCCCCCTCCGCCAACAATCTAAAAGGATTTGGGGTCGCAATAAGTCCTCTTTTTTGTCTCGATAGGCGCTTGAGGCCGATTTAGGTGCCAAGGGCCTAATTTCAACTCCTTTTCATCTTTCCAACCTCGATTAAGAATGTTTCTTCATCCATAGGTCTTTGAACTTAGCCCCTTTGTCCTAGGTAGGCCCAATCAAGTCCTTTGGCCTCACTAATTCCCCCCATTCATGAGAAAATTGGATCTTGTACTAATAGACACACACACACACACACAATTTGTAACATCCATAGTTTTAATCCCCACAAATTATAATGTAATTATGCAAATTAAATTTAGTTTGGTGAGCCAATATGTTTGGGCCAAAGAGTGTGTATTGATTAATATGGATGAGGGCTGAACTATGTATTAGGTACATTGAAATGATTAATAAAAATAACAATTGGTGGCTGTGATACAAGAGGGACAATAACGATGGGGGGGCTATGATTCCACAAGAGAGGGGTCTAAATAGGGAATCTAAGGGGAAACCCATGTCATTTGCCTAAGTTAATATGTCATTACCATCTAATCCTTCTTTAACTTATTAGACACTCAATCATTGAATTCATGTAAGAAGGTTGGTGTGTGAGATCATCTCATAGAGTTTTTGAGAGAATGGGATGAGTACAAGAAATCATGAGAGATGTGTGAGAGACAAGCAATCCTTTTGGGGAAGAGTGAGAGTCAAGCAAGCAAGGGAGAAAAAGGAATTTTGTATGGGAAAATGGGATAGTTTTACATGCTATATTTGGAGAGAAAGAGAGGAGTGGAGGTGTTGAAAAAGAACACCAACCATGCTAGACATTGAAATACAACTTGTTGACATGTGTTTGATGATGAAAATAAGATTTCATTCATATAACATGCACTATGTTCCTGCGAATCAAATTGCGATCCTGTAGTGCATTTTCGTGTTGAGGAAATGACTTACGAGCCTTGAGAAGGATGCTATGAGTACTCTTGGAGCAACTGAGAGTTCCCAGAATCCCCAACTGTGATATTCCTAGCCAATCGAGTGCACTGGAGCCTTGGAGGAAGTGGGAAGGCCTGAGGGACTACATGGTAGAGAAGGGAGATCCCATTCCTTGGGTTATGCGAGTTGAGGGGAAGAGAGCTGGTGGATTGGAACCTGGGTTTTGGGATGTTGATCATGGAGAGTGGACAACCAAGAGGGACATACAACCTCATGGACTCATAGCCTAAGCTCAAGGGTGGATTACTGTTGAGATAAAATGAACAACAAGCCTATGGTTGGAAGAAACATTCTTCATACGCAACCAGTTGGTTATTTTATAAATATATAAATTTTTTGTTATGTTAATTTCATTGTGTAAATGAATATTTAAATGCTGTGTGTAACTTGAACAATTACATTCATATTTTTATAAATGTTGTTAGTTGCATGAATAATTAGTATATTGCTTCTTGTTAATTTTAATTGCATAAAGCATTTAAATCCATTTTTAGCAAGTGTCTTAGTGAAAGATCGGAGTACGTTACACTATTAGATGTCGTTAATACTAATGAGTTGGACGTCCCCAACTGTTGTATCACACACCTTCCTTATATTTAAGGTTTATAGAAAAATATTACCTCAATAATCCACTTAATGCCTAAAGATTTGTTACAATTATCGTATAAACAACGAATTAGTTTGTTTTCAATAAAAAAAATCTAACTTCATTTTAAAAACACCATAATATATTTTAATTTTAGAATAATAATGTATTAAATAATTAATAAAGAAACAAGAGTTTAATCTTCAAATCTTATGTGAGTTTTTTTTACCAAATGATAGAAAGGGTATTCCAACCCTAGGAACAAACATAAGAGCATTAGCATCCATGACTTGAAGGGGAATCACATTATATATAACCATCGAACCCCATAATCCAATCATTCACATATATACATAGTATTTGTATTTTTTTTTTCATATCAAGCTTTAGCAGTTCACCATAAAATGTCATAATGAAATTTTATTAAATGACCATTATTTCAACTATTTAATTTATAATTAGAGTGTTAAGAAAATTAAGATTTAGATTTTTTTTTTTAATAATAAAATTTCATTAAATAATCATTAATTCAAATATTTAATTCATAATGAGAATGATAACTAACATTTTTTCAAATTAATATTTAGATTTTGGATTTAAAAAAAAAATAAAAATTATATGTTTTCAAAATAATTCAAAATATCAAATAATTATGTTAAATGCATTGACTTTACCACATAGTAAGCACCACATGCTTTCCTCCGCTTTGAAATTGTCTCTATCATATGATAAATTGCATCTACCACAATTTTTCAAAGTTAAAAAAGATATCACCACTATTGGAAACAAGTGCCATTGCAGTGGCTATGTGTAGTGGCTATGTCCCTGCCTAAATGTTAATTTACTTGGAAAAATTAAAAGTTAATTTGTTGAGTTGATTATCCTGGATGTTTAATTATACTGGTAATTTTTTGAAGTTTTCTAATTGTTTAAAGTTGTGTGCTGATCAAATTGGAAGGTCTGCATCCCATCTCAACAAAGGGAATTTGTCCCTATTGCATCACACTATAAAAATAATAATGCTAAATCAACACTGTAAATAAATCAATGGTCAATCTTTGCTTCATTTATAACTTGGAGTAGAATAATGAAAGAACGATTTTTTTCTTTATTTACTATTATCAGAATCTGGTCAATTAAATTTTTGCTTGCTTGCTATATTTAATCTGTTAAATTTTTGCTTGCTATTTTAATCCGGATAAATAATTTTTAAACAACCATTAAATTTGCATTTAAGATAAAGATCACTGAAATAAAAATGAGATGGTGGAAAATTCATCCAAACACGGATGCTAATGCAAATTTAACGTACATGATTGAAGGCGTGTGGATAGTTGGGCCTCAAATAATGGATTTAGTTTGATGGTATGGCAGTCTAAGTGTATGTGAGATCGAATCCAAGATAAAACTTAGGCACATGCTCCTCCTTATTAAAACAAGTCTAGGTAGTGCAATAATGCTTATATATTTATTATAGCCTTGACCAGCACAAGCATGCATATGCGCGTGTGTTTGCTAGTTTAAGTTCTCTGTGGTCAATTCCCAGTGCAACGAGTGTACATTTATACCTAAAAACTCAACAAGTAAACACAAAAACGATGCATGCACTGCATCATGTGTTCACCTCTACAACAATGGTCGGAATGACAATGCTCAGAAACCACAAATAATACAACGCGAGTTGCGATTCGTCGATTCTAGTCCCGATACCGGCACAAACAGGCCCTATTTTCTTAGGGTTTCCAATGCTCCCCAAAAGATCAAAGGGCTATGTACAATACGTCGCTTGATGTTGAATGAACCAGTTTATGACAATATAATTCTCGTTTATCTATGTGAACATTACAGTGTACAATGTGTCATGTCGAATTAACGATGGTCATGAATATAGATTGCATAGGATAATGCTAGGACCATGCTAGATAACTTTCCATATGCCCAAGCCAGTATAACTTAGGTCAATTTACAACTATAATGGAAGCTTCTTTGCAATAGATTATTCAGTTGGTCCAACACTAATAGATCCAATCGCAGGAGAAGCAACATCAATAACAACTTAAATGTCAAAGAGTGCGTCGTATTCAATAAATGCTTGGTTGAATCGTAATTATTGCATCAATTTTTCTCTCAAACGAAAATGCATCTCGGTGATAACAACTTGGATTGCAAACTTGTTCCACCTAAATTGGCAATGATTTCAACAATTTTCCTATACCATCCACACGTTGGGCATTCCATCATCATTGAACTAAATAAATTCAATGCAACAATAAGAAAAAGCACATCCCATCTAGAGAGAACAACTAGAACAACATTCTAGGATAACCAACACACAACTTTTTTAGTGCCTCCTCTTATTCTGTCCATATAGCTTTTGCAGAGAGAGAATCAACAAGACATAAATCTAAAGAGTTATCAATAGTGACACAACACCAAATTCAACAAACATTAAAAATTGCAATAGTACCAATCTCTTTGATGAAAGCTTGAGAACATGGATGTTGGAGTGAGAAGCTACTTCATCCAAGTCCAAGAACTAAATTTCCTTACCCTTTGTTTCTTTCCCTCAAATATGAACTCAGGTTTTCTTTCCGTCTAGTGGAATTAGACTATTTCTAATCGACAGGGGGTTGTGGATATTCTTTAATACAAACTCATTACATACCAATCAACATACTCCTAGATTTTGATTAGATGACGGTGACCAACTATTCCTGGGGTAAAACTCAAGCTCTAGCTAGAAGGCCCTCTATTTGAAATTATCTAGAATGTCTAAAGATTTGGCGAGCTAACGGGATCCATGGCTACCGTCAGAAGGGAATATTTCAAAGAATACAATTGGCCTCCATTGCCAACTTTTTTGTGATTTTCTATTATTATAGAAGAGAGATATTTTACTGCAAACTAAAATAAATCAAGTAAAAAAAAAATTCTAATTACTTCTAACTAAAACAAATCAGGGAATTTTTTTTTCTAATAGGTTTCGCTATAGTTGCAGAACAAGATTATCCTCAACTTATTGTTGCAGAACAAGATTATCCTCAACTTAATTGTATCATTGACAAGTGCAAAATATGCTTAGATGCATTAATTTAATACCATTTAAACTAAATAGTTAACTCACCTCCTTGCAAAATAGTTAAATGTTTTGGTGTACTATCTCTGAGCTTCTGTGCTGTACTATCCTGGCAAGAATGGAGGCGAAGAGGCGGGTAGTGATAAGAATGGAGGCGAAGACGAGGGTTTAACATCAAGGGGATGAAAAAGACATCACAATAGCCAAAGAAAACACAACCACAACCAAATTAGTTTGTGACAATGCCATAGCCAAATAAGACATTGCTACAACCAAATTCATTTGTGGCAATGCCATAGCCAAAGAATACATCGCCACAGCCAAATTCTATCAGTGATTTATTTTTATTTACTTTTCAACATTGTAGTTTCTCTTAACATTGTTCATGTTATGCTATTTTTACTAATTAAATATATTTACAAAATGAATATTTATTACAAATAATAATCCCTTTAATACAAATGCAAATAAAAATAAATGGAATAAAAGTGAAAATGCAACCTAAAATACTCTTTTCACACAATTTTTTTTTTATTATTACTATTATATACATCCTAATTATTTAGGAAGGATTTTAAACTTTGTTTCAACGATAAACACTTGCAAAGCTCCCTCGAAGATGTATATACACAAATAGATATAACAACATTGTACATCCATGATGTATATTCTGATGTATACACCTGTTGAAAGCTGCGGTATGAAGTGCAAAATAATTTCCCCGCTTTTACATCATATTTCGTCCATACGTAAGCTTCTACGGGTTACATATCCACTCTGTGAAAGTTATTGAAAATCCATTTTCAAACTTAGTAGACGTTGCAGTGGGAAAATAAAATCATCTTGAGTTTAGTACTAAACGTGGAGATTGGAAGGAATCACCAACTATTTGTTTCAGTATATCGAACCCAAAACATAAAAAGAAATTTTAAATCGTAGAGATTCTCAGAGATGGGTGCAACAAGAAAAGCCGGTCTCCTGGATGATATCCACGACCTTCTTTTGGAACTCTAGTGTTCCCTAAATGTCCTCTTTCACCTTCGGATCATCGTACCTCTGCACCTCGATGGGCAGATCAGACGTTGAATCCACACTCCTTTGCCCTAGATGCATCTTTTTCTGGCGGTGGCATACAACGTTGCAGATAAGGCCACCAAATTCTCGTCCGACTGGAGAGCCAAGAGAGACAAGAGAAAGTAGAGCTCACCTAGAAATAGTTAGGACATGAAGGGGGATGTAGAAAAGGCTTCCATTTGCAGAGGACATGCCTCCATGCTTCCATTTCTTGGTTGCTCCTTTTGCTTTAATAGCTCGAGGGATCATGCATGCAAATTACAGCTGGATGGAGCAGCCATAGTGGGTGCCAAGGGATCTTACATCCAAACTACAACTGGACAGTGTAGCTATAGCGGGTGGACACCGCAACAACAAACATAATAACATAATTAATGGAACTTAGGATAAATTTAGCTAGAAGAAAATGCTAAGACAAACATTCAAACTAATGCTAAGTAAGAGTCTAGCATTAATCCACCTTCGAGCAATGTATCAAAAAATATATGCATGTTAATTCAAGATCTTCATGAATAATATGGGGTTGCACCTCGAGATGAGGCCAAATAAGACCTCAAAAATTTCTGTTGGTCAATAAATATGTTTGAAAGTATTTGATAGGTACACAAAAAGTGATACAATGAAAAAGTTTTCATAAATAGTTGAATTATACAACAAAATGTGTGTAAGGGATGGCAAATCAATTTCTATAGTCCTTACTGCCTCCAGGCAGGGTCTAATAAGTCATACTTGTTGTATCGTTGTGACATGATTTGACTTGAGTTGTGATTTATGTAAATTTGGTATCTACTTTGTAATGATTTGGTAAGTTTTTATGTTAAGATGAGTATTGGAAAAACTAGAGAATTCATGAGTTTCATTAGAAATTTTTTTGTGGATTTTTTGTATTTAAAGAGGATTTTCTATATCATTAGCTTTAATGTTTTGCTAAGATGAGCACAACAAAAATTAGGAAAGTGGCTTATCAATGAGGATGTATATGTCAATGGAACATGTAGCCTTGGATACTTTTCTTATTCATGAGTTCTAAGTGCATTGATTTGGTGACCATGACAGTTGCAGTGTATACCACTTTTGGGAGGAGTATTCCTTGATAGGAATAGGATAAAGATGTCATGAGAAGCCGATTGACGTAGTATGAGATGACTAATTCACAAGAAGTACTAATGTTGGAAATAACTCCTATTTGTTTGCGATTGTCATGTGGGTTGTGAGTGAGTTGTCATCTTGTGTAATCTAATAAGTTGTCATCTTGTCTAAGTTTAATATGTTCCATGTAATGATTTAGTAAGATATTGTGTCTTGCTAAGATGAGCATGAGAAAAACTATGAACTAAGATAATGAGGCTCATAAGGAGGAAAATTTATGTGGAACTTTTGTATTTAAAGATAGTGCTTTGTATCATTACATGTTGCACAAGAAAATATAATAAAAACACATGAGAGTATTGTGAACAATGGATTTTTTAACCCATTGGAGGTTTCTTCACTATAACCTTGTGTCCCAATGTTGTGTTGCTTTTATCATCTTGTGCATTTATTTTGAACCAACGTAGATCCATCATAACTTCAGATCTATCATGTGTCAAGAGGGATCAAATCCCTTGAGGTGAAAACCTCCTTTTAGAGTGAAAAACTCGAGGAAAGGTTTGTACCTCGAGGGATTTGATCCCTCTCAGCGCATGATAGATCCAAAGTTAGTATGGATCTAGGGTGGTTCCAGTCGCAGTCAAGAACATGAATTTTTTAGATGATAATATTTATCTATATGTATATGTTTAAGATGAACTTGATACTTTGGAATTTACATAATTATGAATCCAAATAATAACAAAGTAACAATTTTTAGTGATGTAGATGTTGAATAATAACAAAATGGAATTATTAAGATATTGAATAACATATATACTACATCATATCATTAATAATTAGTGGTGAAGATGTTGAATAATAATAAAAATGGAATTGTTAAGATATTGAATAACATATATACTACATCATATCATTAAGAAGTGATATGATGAAAATATTGAATAACTCATATATTACACAATAATTGATTTCTTCGGATTTTTCTTACACACACTGACACACTTTCCCATATTTTTTATATCGATTATATGGAAATGGAGGTTGAAATTGGAGACCATGCAAAGCTTTAACTGGAGATATTGTAGTACAAGTGAGACCTTAGGAATTTTAGACCTCCCAAGTTTTTCACAATTTATATATCTTAATATTATAATGGTTTTAATGTGCAAATACCAATAGATAAATCACACATAACCAAACAAAGTATAAGACTTCAATTTATATATCTATTTTGAAATTGGTTTTCATTGTGTTATTGCAAAATTCATTTCACTTGATAATTTGTAGTATCTCATAGTTGAAATCAATATAAAAGATTAATTTAGTTCGTATCATTTTCTTAATTAATTAATACATTGAATACATTTTCATAGTATTATCACTTAAATCAATGCACCCTATTGTTTTATGTTATATCATTGTTAAAATGAATACAACTACTTGATTATGCTAATTTATTTTTCATTATATCATCAATTAAATCAATGCATTTTTTTTTGCATTATGTTATTATTGAAATTAATGCAACTAATTTCTCTAAATCCTTTATCATTGCATCATCACTAAAATCAATGCATTGCATTGTTTTGCATTATGTCATTATTGAAATCATAGCAACTAATTTCTCTAAATCATTTTTCATTGTACCATCTTTAAAATAAATGCACCCTATTGTTTAGACTCCCTTATTTCTCTAAATTATTGTTTTAATATCATCACTGAAATCAATAATCCCCATTGTTTTGTGTTATATCATTATCACTTAAATCAATGCCCCCTATTGTTTTATGTTATATCACTATCACTGAAATCAATGCACCATATTGTTTTATATTGTATCATTGTTAAAATGAATACAACTATTGATTATGCTGAATCATTTTTCATTATATCATCACTTAAATCAATGCATTATGCCATTATGGAAATCAATGCAACTAATTGCTCCAAATCATAAAATCAATACATTGTATTGTTTTGCATTATGTCATTATTGACATCATATCAACTATCATTTTTTATTGTCCTGTTTCTAAATTAAATGCACCATATTGTTTTTTTAATTTAATGGTGAAATCATTTCAACTCCCTATTGTTTTGTGTTATATGAGTGAAATCAATATGCCATATTGTTTTGTGTTATATCATTGTTGAAATCAATGCACTTATTCAATTCTTGATATTTCATTATCTTTTGTTTGGCTTGGCCACGACCTTATATATATATA